>JAFMOC010000942.1:35000-47500 GCA_019802505.1 Corydoras sp. C115 | reverse complement strand
TGCTTCAGATAATGCCTTTCAGATCAGAGGGAGTCCAATCTTAGGTTCTAAAGGGGACCTCGCTCTAAAACCGGACCCTCGTTCCTCCGTACATCTGCAACAGGATGCGAGTTCTTTAAAAGTGTTGTCACAGACCCCCAACACCCCCGTCTGTTTCTCCACCCTGCAGGAATCGGCTCCATGACCGTCCCGGTCTACGTGGCCGAGGCGTCGCCGCCCCACCTGCGCGGTCAGCTGGTCAGCGTCAGCACCCTGTTCATCACGGCCGGTCAGTTCGTGGCCAGCCTCATCACGGGGCCTTCAGCTACGTGCAGAGCGGAGGGTGGAGGTGTGTGTCCTTCATTCCTTTATATTTACAGAACGTCGGGTTTTCATGTTGAGGACGTGTGATGATGATGATGATGATGATGATGAGGCCTCGTTCTCTCCATGACCTTCAGAAAGGACCTTCCCCAAACTGTTTCCCATGCACCTCACATCCATCCATCCATCCATCCATTATATTCCACTTTATTCTCCATTAGGGTCGCGGGGGGGTTCCCCATGCCCATCCAGGGAAGAACGTTTCGGGCGCTGGGCAGATACACCCAGGACAGGGGGGCAATCCATCACTGGGCACACACTCACTCACACACTCTATATGGGGCAATTTGGAGAACTCAATTGATCCATGTTTTTGGACTGTGGGAGGGAACCGGAGAACCCAGGAGGAAACCCACGCGGACACGGGGAGAACATGGAAACTCCACCCAGATTGGGATTCAAACTTGGATCCCCAGCACTGAGAGGAGAACATGCTAAACACTAAACGACCGTGCCACCACTGTTTTATATTATATATTACATATTTGATTTAGGGCGGCACGGGGGTTTAGTGGTTTAGCACGTTCGCCTCTCAGCGCTAGGGATTCCCGGTTCGAATCCCCATCTGGGTGGAGTTTCCACGTCCTCCCCGTGTCTGCGTGGGTTTCCTCCGGGTTCTCCGGTTTCCTCCCACAGTCCAAAAACATGGATCAAGTCAATTGAATTTTTGCCCCAAAATTACCCTATATAGAGTGTGTCTGTGTGAGTGAGTGTGTGCCCTGTGATTGATTGCCCCCCTGTCCTGGGTGTATCTGCCCAGCGCCCGAGACGTTCTCCCCTGGATGGGCATGGGGAACCCCACCGCGACCCTAATAGAGGATAAAGCGGAAGATAATGGATGAATGAATATTTAATTTATATACTGATTGTATATCAGCTCCACTGATCATACAGATGGGGTTTGTAGTTCTCTGATGATCAGGACCATGGACAGAGCCGGGATCACCATTAGGGTGGTGGATGATGCTCAGTACTGCAGTGACACTGACATGCTGGTATCAGTGGAAACAGAATCTGATTCAGGTCTGATCTGTGAGGATGTTGGACCTCAGGGTGACCTCAGGGTGACCTCAGGGTGACCTGCGCTGAATCTGATGACACCGCACACTTCATTATTCTTTTATTAAAATGCAGACGACTCATTAAAATCTCATCTTTATTAAAAACACAGTTAAGATTCAGCCGGAGTCAGAGAGGGGGGTGAGGTCAGACCTCAGAACGACTTTGGCCCCGGGGGCGAAGGTCAGAGACTTTCCAAACTCTCTTTCATTCCTACGTTTTGGGGTCTGTTCTGCTGCGGGCCGAGCCTCACATCCATGAGAACCGAGAACCGGCCGGTGGAGGATGCTGCTGCAGGTGGATGGATTACAGATGTTACAGATTACAGATGGAGTTAATCTGGATTTATCATCATACCGCCAACGTCGATTCCTTCTGCCACGTTTTAATGATTCTCGATTCCTCAGAATGAATCAGGAGTCGATTCATTTCGTTAAATCTCTCATGTTAAATTAATTAATTCATTCATTATCTCCTGCTTTATCCTCTATTAGGGTAGCGGTGGGGCTGCCCATCCAGGGGAGAACATCTCAGGCGCTGGGCAGGTAGACCCAGGACAGGACGCCAACCTATCGCTGGGCACACGCTCACTCACTCACACAGACACACTCTATATGGGGCAATTTTGAGAATTCAATTGACTTGATCCATGTTTTTGGACTGTGGGAGGAAACCGGAGAACCCGGAGGAAACCGGAGAACCCGGAGGAAACCCACGCAGACACGGGGAGAACATGGAAACTCCACCCAGATGGGGATTCGAACCGGGAATCCCTAGCGCTGAGAGGCGAACGTGCTAAACACTACATTCAGTAAATGTAAAAAATCCACCCAGAATCATTCTGGAGGTAAAGAGGGGGGGCGGGTCGTGACCTACTGTACTGTAGGGTACCGGGAGAACCGGGGGTGAAGGTATAAATCAGATGGAACCAAACCCTGGTTCCTCCAGCTCTCACTTAAATAAAACAGATACAAACAGATAAAAGTGATGATGCATCACTAATCTGTACTGTGACAGTACGTACTCCCCTGTGTGTGGAACCCCTCCCCCCCCGGGACCCTAATAGAGGATAAAGCAGAAGGTAATGGATGGATGGATTTGTGTTCTATTCTGAATAAAATATTGAACTTTGCATCTCCACATCATCCATTTTTATTCACAATTTGTTTAGTTTTCCAACATTTTTGGAATACAGTTTATAAGAGGGGAGGGAGTAGAATGTCTGAATGTGCAGTAAATACGAGGTACAGAAGACGGAGGAGGTGCAGAAGGCAGAGGAGGTGTAGGAGGTGCAGGAGGCAGAGGATGGGCAGGGGGTGTAGGAGGTGCAGGAGGCAGAGCATGGGCAGGAGGTGTAGGTGGTGCAGAAGGCAGAGGATGGGCAGGAAGTGCAGAAGGCAGAGGATGGGCAGGAGGTGCAGGAGGCAGAGGATGGGCAGGAGGTGCAGGAGGCAGAGGATGGGCAGGAGGTGTAGGAGGCAGAGGATGGGCAGGAGGTGTAGGTGGTGCAGAAGGCAGAGGATGGGCAGGAGGTGTAGAGGTTCAGAAGGCAGAGGATGGGCAGGAGGTGCAGAGGGCAGAGGATGGGCAGGAGGTGTAGGTGGTGCAGAAGGCAGAGGATGGGCAGGAGGTGTAGGAAGTTCAGAAGGCAGAGGATGGGCAGGAGGTGTAGGAGGTGCAGAAGGTGGAGGAGGTGCAGGAGGTGTAGGAGGTGCAGAAGGTGGAGGAGGTGCAGGGGGTGTAGGAGGTGATGAAGGTGGAGGAGGTGCAGGAGGTGTAGGTGGTGAAGAAGGTGGAGGAGTTGCAGGAGGTGGAGGAGGTGCAGGAGGTGGAGGAGGTGCAGGAGGCAGAGGATGGGCAGGAGGTGCAGAGGGCAGAGGATGGGCAGGAGGTGTAGGTGGTGCAGAAGGCAGAGGATGGGCAGGAGGTGTAGGAAGTTCAGAAGGCAGAGGATGGGCAGGAGGTGTAGGAGGTGCAGAAGGTGGAGGAGGTGCAGGAGGTGTAGGAGGTGCAGAAGGTGGAGGAGGTGCAGGGGGTGTAGGAGGTGCAGAAGGTGGAGGAGGTGCAGGAGGTGTAGGTGGTGAAGAAGGTGGAGGAGTTGCAGGAGGTGGAGGAGGTGCAGGAGGTGGAGGAGGTGCAGGAGGCAGAGGATGGGCAGGAGGTGTAGAGGTTCAGAAGGCAGAGGATGGGCAGGAGGTGCAGAGGGCAGAGGATGGGCAGGAGGTGTAGGTGGTGCAGAAGGCAGAGGAGGGGCAGGAGGTGTAGGAGGTTCAGAAGGCAGAGGATGGGCAGGAGGTGTAGGAGGTTCAGAAGGCAGAGGATGGGCAGGAGGTGTAGGAGGTGCAGAAGGTAGAGGAGGTGCAGGAGGTGTAGGAGGTGCAGAAGGTGGAGGAGGTGCAGTAGGTGTAGGTGGTGAAGAAGGTGGAGGAGGTGCAGGAGGTAGAGGAGGTGCAGAAGGTGGAGGAGGTGCAGGAGGTGTAGGTGGTGAAGAAGGTGGAGGAGTTGCAGGAGGTGGAGGAGGTGCAGGAGGTGGAGGAGGTGCAGGAGGTAGAGGAGGTGCAGGAGGTGTAGGAGGTGCAGAAGGTGGAGGAGGTGCAGGTGGTGAAGAAGGTGGAGGAGTTGCAGGAGGTGGAGGAGGTGCAGGAGGTGTAGGTGGTGCAGGAGGTGGAGGAGGTGCAGGAGGCAGAGGATGGGCAGGAGGTGGAGAAGGTGCAGGAGGTTTAACATGTCTCCCTGTGTTGTGTTGGATCTGCAGGTACATGCTGGGCCTGTCGTCACTTCCTGCTCTGGTCCAGTTCCTGGGTTTCCTCTTCCTGCCGGAGAGTCCGCGCTGGCTGATCCAGAAGGGTCTTACCCAGAAGGCTCGGCGTGTGCTGAGTCAGATCCGGGGCAACCAGAACATCGACGAGGAGTACGAGAGCATCAGGAGCAGCATCGAGGAGGAGGACAAGGACAGCGCCGGAGGTGAGGAGGTCTCCTTTAACCTCTGACCTGTTACCCAGAGTTCCTTTAACCTCTGACCTGTTACCCAGAGTTCCTTAAACCTCTGACCTGTTACCCAGAGCTCCTTTAACCTCTGACCTGTTACCCAGAGTTACATTAACCTCTGACCTGTTACCCAGAGTTCCTTTAACCTCTGACCTGTTACCCAGAGTTCCTTTAACCTCTGACCTGTTACCCAGAGTACCTTTAACCTCTGACCTGTTACCCAGAGTTCCTTTAACCTCTGACCTGTTACCCAGAGTTCCTTTAACCTCTGACCTGTTACCCAGAGCTCCTTTAACCTCTGACCTGTTACCCAGAGTTACATTAACCTCTGACCTGTTACCCAGAGTTCCTTTAACCTCTGACCTGTTACCCAGAGTTCCTTTAACCTCTGACCTGTTACCCAGAGTTCCTTTAACCTCTGACCTGTTACCCAGAGTTCCTTTAACCTCTGACCTGTTACCCAGAGTTCCTTTAACCTCTGACCTGTTACCCAGAGTTCCTTTAACCTCTGACCTGTTACCCAGAGTCCTTTAACCTCTGACCTGTTACCCAGAGCTCCTTTAACCTCTGACCTGTTACCCAGAGTTACATTAACCTCTGACCTGTTACCCAGAGCTCCTTTAACCTCTGACCTGTTACCCAGAGTTCCTTTAACCTCTGACCTGTTACCCAGAGTTCCTTTAACCTCTGACCTGTTACCCAGAGTTCCATTAACCTCTGACCTGTTACCCAGAGTTCCTTTAACCTCTGACCTGTTACCCAGAGTTCCTTTAACCTCTGACCTGTTACCCAGAGTTCCTTTAACCTCTGACCTGTTACCCAGAGTACCTTTAACCTCTGACCTGTTACCCAGAGCTCCTTTAACCTCTGACCTGTTACCCAGAGTACCTTTAACCTCTGACCTGTTACCCAGAGTTCCTTTAACCTCTGACCTGTTACCCAGAGTTCCTTTAACCTCTGACCTGTTACCCAGAGTTCCTTTAACCTCTGACCTGTTACCCAGAGTTACCTTTAACCTCTGACCTGTTACCCAGAGTTCCTTTAACCTCTGACCTGTTACCCAGAGTTCCTTTAACCTCTGACCTGTTACCCAGAGTTCCTTTAACCTCTGACCTGTTACCCAGAGTTCCTTTAACCTCTGACCTGTTACCCAGAGTTCCTTTAACCTCTGACCTGTTACCCAGAGTTCCTTTAACCTCTGACCTGTTACCCAGAGTTCCTTTAACCTCTGACCTGTTACCCAGAGCTCCTTTAACCTCTGACCTGTTACCCAGAGTTCCTTTAACCTCTGACCTGTTACCCAGAGCTCCTTTAACCTCTGACCTGTTACCCAGAGCTCCTTTAACCTCTGACCTGTTACCCAGAGTTCCTTTAACCTCTGACCTGTTACCCAGAGTTCCTTTAACCTCTGACCTGTTACCCAGAGTTCCTTTAACCTCTGACCTGTTACCCAGAGTTCCTTTAACCTCTGACCTGTTACCCAGAGTTCCTTTAACCTCTGACCTGTTACCCAGAGTTCCTTTAACCTCTGACCTGTTACCCAGAGTTCCTTTAACCTCTGACCTGTTACCCAGAGTTCCTTTAACCTCTGACCTGTTACCCAGAGTCCTTTAACCTCTGACCTGTTACCCAGAGTTCCTTTAACCTCTGACCTGTTACCCAGAGTTCCTTTAACCTCTGACCTGTTACCCAGAGTTCCTTTAACCTCTGACCTGTTACCCAGAGTTCCTTTAACCTCTGACCTGTTACCCAGAGTTCCTTTAACCTCTGACCTGTTACCCAGAGTTCCTTTAACCTCTGACCTGTTACCCAGAGTTCCTTTAACCTCTGACCTGTTACCCAGAGTTCCTTTAACCTCTGACCTGTTACCCAGAGTTCCTTTAACCTCTGACCTGTTACCCAGAGCTCCTTTAACCTCTGACCTGTTACCCAGAGTTCCTTTAACCTCTGACCTGTTACCCAGAGTTCCTTTAACCTCTGACCTGTTACCCAGAGTTCCTTTAACCTCTGACCTGTTACCCAGAGTACCTTTAACCTCTGACCTGTTACCCAGAGCTCCTTTGACCTCTGACCTGTTACCCAGAGCTCCTTTAGCCTCTGACCTGTTACCCAGAGCTCGATTAACCTCTGACCTGTTACCCAGAGTTCCTTTAACCTCTGACCTGTTACCCAGAGCTCCTTTAGCCTCTGACCTGTTACCCAGAGTTCCTTTAACCTCTGACCTGTTACCCAGAGCTCGATTAACCTCTGACCTTTTACGCAGAGTTCCTTTAACCTCTGGCCTGTTACCCAGAGTTCCATTAACCTCTGACCTGTTACCCCGAGTTCCATTAACCTCTGACCTGTTACCCGGAGTTCCTTTAACCTCTGACCTGTTACCCAGAGTTCCTTTAGCCTCTGACCTGTTACCCGGAGTTCCTTTAACCTCTGACCTGTTACCCAGAGCAGTCGATTAACCTCTGACCTTTTACCCAGAGTTCCTTTAGACCTCTGACCTGTTACCCCAGAGTTCCTTTAAACACTCAGAGTGTTAACCAGAGTCACACTTTAAACCTCCATGACCTGTTACCCAGAGTTCCTTTAACCTCTGACATGTTAACACACTCAGAGTTCCTTCTAACTCACACGACACACACCACAGTCCAGGCCATGGTGGATGCAGTAAAGACCTGTTACCAGAGTTCCTTTAACCTCTGACCTGTTACCCAGAGTTCCTTTAACCTCTGACCTGTTTACCCAGAGTTCCTTTAACCTCTGACCTGTTCACCAAGAGTTCCTCTGTCCCTTCCCCAGAATTCCTTTGGACACCATACTCCAGTGGACGTTCCTCCTCTGACCTGTTACCCAGAGTTCCTTTAACCTCTGACATCTGTTACCCAGAGTTCCTTTAACCTGTCTGACCCTGGTGGATGTCCTTCTCTTTAAGACCTCAGTTCTTTACCCAGAGTTCCTTAACCTCTGTCCTGTTACCCAGAGTTCTTTAACCTCAGTCCTGTTACCCTCAGAGTTCCTTTAGCCTCTGACCTGTTACCCAGAGTTCCTTTAACCTCTGACCTGTTACCCAGAGTTCCTTTAACCTCTGACCTGTTAGACCCAGAGATCCTTTAACCTCTGGACCTGTTACCCAGAGTTCCTTTAACCCTTTACTGTGACATCCTCACTCACCCCGATGGTCCTTTATCCTGTTTACATCCTCCCTTAGCTGGCTGACAAAACCTGTGTCCCCAGAAACACAGGAGTCCTTTAACCTCTGTGTATGTTACCCAGAGTCCTTTAGCCTGTGGGACAGTCCTGTGGACGTCCTCCTTCTGTGGATGTCCTTTACCTGTGGACGTCCTCCTGATGTCCTGTTACCCAGAGTTCCTTTGGAACCTCCTGTGGACCTGTCCTACCCTTCAGAGTTCCTTCCTCCCTGTGGAACACCATCTCCAGTGGACATCCTCCTTCCCAGAGTTCCTTTACCTGTGGACATCCTCCCTTAGCGGCTGTCCTCCTCCTCGACATGTCCTGTTACCCAGAGTGTCCTTAAACCCATGGCCTGTTTCCCAGTCTGGACATCCATTAACCTCTGTGGACTGTTACCCTCAGAGTTCTACTGAAACCTCGGACATGTCCTTAGTACCAGAGGCTTCCTTTTCCAACCTCTGGAACACCTCCTGGATGTCCTGACCCCAACCACATGTCCAGTCAGGTTGCTCCTCTGACATCACTTACTCAGAGTGGGCGTGTCTGTGGAGCGCTCTGACCTGTTTTTGATGGAGAGTCCCTCAGGAGGTCATTCTCATTGTCCTTTAGAGGACATCCTCCTTCTGGGGGTCATCAGGAGTTCCTGGTGGGTTCCTCAGTGAGGTGGAAACTGTCTCGCTCTGTGGACAACCTCTGGTGTCCTTCTCACCACAGAGTCCTGCAATGTAACGACCTCAAGACACCGGAGGACCACCAAACGTAACCCACCAAAACTGCTGCATGTCGTACACACCTCACCCACCAACAGCTGTGGACACCCCTCTGTGGACAACCTTTACCACAAACTGCTGGACCACACACCAACAAACGGCTGTCACCACCACCAACATGCACACACCCACCACCAAACTGCTGCATGTCCCACACCAAAACACAGTTCACCCACCACACCATTCTGCCAGTGGGACCACCAAAACTGGTGGTGGGGGGGTGTGGACCAGTCCTTGGTGGGTGCACCAACAGCCAAGGTGGAGAACTGGGACCACATTGGTGGACCTGACTGAACATGCTGTAGTTCCTCGTCCACCATGTCCCACGTTTCTGCTCACCTCCGTGCACCACATCCATCCTCCACCCGGTTCCTCCCACCAACCACACTGCTGTCATCGAGTCGCTAATCGAATTGGCACACCACACGTGATGGAGGAATCCCAGTTTTGCTGGTCTAATTCGTTTCAAGTTCTAATGAGTTTAAACATGATCCATGTCATCTAACGCTTGCTTCTGTTCCAAACTGCTGGCACGGAACACCACCTGTGCGCTGACCCCCCGGTGGGGGATAAAAACGGTCTGTGGGGGGGGGGATTGGGGGCTAGAATGGGCGTGTCAAACGTGTCAGTGTTGTGGTGGTTGACAAACTGCTGCAATGAGGTTCGGTTCTGGGACTGCGGATCACCAAACTTGCTGATGTTCTTCATGTCAACTAAGCAATGCAGGATCCACCAAAACTGATGCATCCTCCCCAATACTACAACCAATCACCAGAGTTATTAGACCACTGGGTCTGCAGATTACTTCACACTGCTCAGACCCCACCACCAAACGCTACACCCACCACCAAACTGCACCAACCACCAAACTGGACCCACCACCAAACTGCTGCATCCCACCAAACTGCTGCACCCACCACCAAACTGCTGCACATCACCAAACAGCTGATCCACCACCAAACTGCTGCACAACCACAGTCAGCTCCAGGTTGGACCAAACTGCTGCATGCCACCACCAAACTGCTATGCACCACCAACCAAAACATGTGCACCCACACCAAACTGCTGCCCCCACCACAAACTGCTGCATACCACCAAACTGCTAGCACCAACCACCAAACTGCTAGACATCCTCCACAACCTGCTGGAGGTCCCACCACCAAACTGCTGCCCCACCACCTGCCTGCACCAACCACCAAACTGCTTCATCCACCACCAAACAAGCTGCACCACCCCACCAAACTGGTGCATCCACCACCAAACTGCTGGACATCACCACTTAGTGGCTGCACCTCCACTCAAACTGCTGCACAACCTCCAAAAACTGTGGATGTCCTTCTCCTTCATAGGTCCTTCTCCAAACAGCTAGACCACCACCCAACTGCTGCACATTCTGCCAGTGGCACATCCACCAAACTGCTGCACCCACCTTTACCAAAACTGCTGCATCCTCCACCATAAACTGGCTGCACCCACCTGTGGACCAAACCTCCTTCTGTGGACATCCTTTACCTATGGACATCCTCCTTTAGTGGCTGCCTGCACACCACCAAACTGCTGCACCACCACCCAAACTGCTGCATCCAACCACCAACTGCTGTCCTCCACCAAACTGCTGCACCACCACCAAACTGCTGCACCCACCACCAAACTCTGCATTTTCCTGTGCATCCACCACCAAACTGTGCACTTTGTACTAACCACCAAACTGCTCCACTGAAAGACCAAACTGCTGCATCCATGTCCAAACTGCTGCCCCACCAGGAACCTGACTGGTACCTGACCCCAACCACATGTCCAGTCAGTGTGCTGAGCTCTGATTGGATTAGAAGTGGGCGTGTCCGTGGAGCGGCTGTAAGGTGGAGGTTGCTGCAGGTTAGGTTCTCACCACCAAATCTGCTGTCCCCACCCACCACCAAACTGCTGCACAATCACCAGGATCTCACCCCAAAACCTCAGCTGAGACACACAGGGTCTGCAGATGTTCACACCTCAGACACCGGACCACCAAACAGCTACACCCACCACCAAACTGCTGCACCCACCACCAAACAGCTGCACCAACCACCAAACAGCTGCACCCACCACCAAACAGCTACACCCACCACCAAACTGCTGCACCCACCACCAAACTGCTGCACCCACCACCAAACAGCTACACCCACCACCAAACTGCTGCATCCACCACCAAACTGCTGCACCCACCACCAAACTGCTGCATCCACCACCAAACTGCTGCACCCACCACCAAACAGCTACACCCACCACCAAACTGCTGCATCCACCACCAAACTGCTGCACCCACCACCAAACTGCTGCACCCACCACCAAACTGCTGCATCAACCACCAAACTGCTACACCCACCACCAAACTGCTGCATCCACCACCAAACTGCTGCATCCACCACCAAACTGCTGCATCAACCACCAAACTGCTGCATCCACCACCAAACTGCTGCATCCACCACCAAACTGCTGTATCAACCACCAAACTGCTGCATCCACCACCAAACTGCTGCACCCACCACCAAACTGCTGCACCCACCACCAAACTGCTGCATCATCAACCACCAAACAGCTACACCCATCACCAAACTGCTGCACCCACCACCAAACTGCTACACCCACCACCACCAAACTGCTGCACCCACCACCAAACTGCTGCACCCACCACCAAACTGCTGCACCCACCACCAAACTGCTGCACCCACCACCAAACTGCTGCACCCACCACCAAACAGCTACACCCACCACCAAACTGCTGCACCCACCACCAAACTGCTGCACCCACCACCAAACTGCTGCACCCACCACCAAACTGCTGCATCCCACCACCAAACTGCTGCACCCACCACCAAACAGCTACACCAACCACCAAACTGCTGCATCCACCACCAAACTGCTGCACCCACCACCAAACTGCTGCATCATCAATCAAACTGCTGCACCCACCACCAAACTGCTGCACCCACCACCAAACAGCTACACCCAGTTTGTACCCGGGGGGGGGGGGGGGGGGGTTGTTGTGGGAGAGAGCAGAACTTTAACTGGTGGAGGCTTAATCTGCATTAATCATTAATAATGAACCTGCAGATTACAAGAAATCTGTTTGAGATTTACGCTCATGACTTCAGCCACTAATTAAAATTAATACACGTGTGTGTGTGTGTGTGTGTGTGTGTGTGTGTGTGTGTGTGTGTGTGTGTGTGTGTGTGTGTTTTCCACGCAGACGGTCCTGTTCTGTGGAGGATGCTGACCTATCCTCCGGCCCGCCGTGCGCTCATCGTGGGATGTGGACTGCACGTGTTCCAGCAGCTCTCAGGCATCAACACGGTCATGTGGGTTCTGTTCCTCATACACGACTCCCTGACTCACCAACACGATGATTCACTGACTCACCGATTCACTGACTCACCAACACAATGACTCACTGACTCACTGATTCACTGACTCACCAACACGATGATTCACTGACTCACTGATTCACTGACTCACCATCATGATGATTCACTGACTCACAGATTCACTGACTCACCAACACAAAGATTCACTGACTCACTGATTCACTGACTCACCAACACGATGATTCACCGACTCACTGACTCACCAACACATTGACTCACTGACTCACTGATTCACTGACTCACCAACACGATGATTCACTGACTCACCGATTCAATGACTCACCAAAACAATTATTCACTGACTCACTGATTTACTGACTCACCAACATGATGATTCACTGACTCACCGATTCACTGACTCACCAAAACAATTATTCACTGACTCACTGATTCACTGACTCACCAACACGATGATTCACTGACTCACTGATTCACTGACTCACCAACACGATGATTCACTGACTCACCGATTCACTGACTCACCGACACGATGATTCACTGACTCACCAACATGATGATTCACTGACTCACCAACACGATGACTCACTGACTCACTGATTCATTGACTCAGCAACACGATCATTCATTGGCTCACTGATTCACTGACTCACCAACACGATGATTCACTGACACACCAACACGATGATTCACTGACTCACCAACACGATGATTCACTGACTCACCAACACAATGACTCACTGACTCACTGATTTACTGACTCACCAACACG
>JAFMOC010000942.1:0-27500 GCA_019802505.1 Corydoras sp. C115 | reverse complement strand
GGTGGAGCTCAGTTCTCCGTCCTCTCTGTAGTTCCTGCAGGGTGGAGCTCGGTTCTCCGTCTCCTTGGTGGCTCCTGCAGGGTGGAGCTCGGTTCTCCGTCCTCTCTGTAGTTCCTGCAGGGTGGAGCTCGGTTCTCCGTCCTCTCTGTAGTTCCTGCAGGGTGGAGCTCGGTTCTCCGTCCTCTCTGTAGTTCCTGCAGGGTGGAGCTCGGTTCTCCGTCCTCTCTGTAGTTCCTGCAGGGTGGAGCTCAGTTCTCCGTACTCTCTGTAGTTCCTGCAGGGTGGAGCTCGGTTCTCCGTCCTCTCTGTAGTTCCTGCAGGGTGGAGCTCGGTTCTCCGTCCTCTCTGTAGTTCCTGCAGGGTGGAGCCCAGTTCTCCGTCCTCTCTGTAGTTCCTGCAGGGTGGAGCTCAGTTCTCCGTACTCTCTGTAGTTCCTGCAGGGTGGAGGTCAGACAGCAGTTTGGTATGTTCTTTTCTCGGCTGGTTCTTGGTGGAACGGAGCCTCTTGTTCTTGCTGAATTTGTTAAAGCCCGGTTTCCATGGAGACGTGGTCTGTCCCCGCGGTCCGTATGGTTCCCCTCACCCTCCTCGTCTTCAGGCTGTTCCCTCGTTCCACTCCTCCTGCCGTGTGGCTTTTAAGCAGACGACTCCGGACCTCCACCTGCGCCAATTAGAGCGTGTTCTCTTCAGCAGGAGGACGTTTGATGAGGGACACCACAGGTTCTCCCAACTCACAGCAGCCTGAACCTCAGGAACCTCAGGAACTTCAGGAACCTCAGGAACTTCAGGAACCTCGGGAACCTCGGGAACCTCAGGAACTTCAGGAACCTCAGGAACCGCAGGAACCTCAGGAACCTCAGGAACTTCAGGAACCTCAGGAACTTCAGGAACCTCAGGAACCGCAGGAAGCTCACGAACCTCAGGAATTTCAGGAACCTCAGAAACTTCAGGAACCTCAGGAACTTCAGGAACTTCAGGAACCTCAGGAACTTCAGGAACCTCAGGCGCACCGCCAGGAACCGCCAGGAACCTCAGGAACTTCAGGAACTTCAGGAACCTCAGGAACTTCAGGAACCTCAGGAACCGCAGGAAGCTCAGGAACTTCAGGAACTTCAGGAACCGCAGGAACCTCACGAACCTCAGGAACTTCAGGAACCTCAGGAACCTCACAAACTTCAGGAACCTCTCGGAACCTCTGTTCTCTTCAGCAGGAGGACGTTTGATGAGGGACACCACAGGTCCTCCCAACTCACAGCAGCCTGAACCTCAGGAACCTCAGGAACTTCAGGAACCTCAGGAACCGCAGGAAGCTCACGAACCTCAGGAACCTCAGGAATCCGGCCTAAGCCTTTAATCCTACCGCCCCGCCCCGCTACGTTCTCTGTAAAGGGGAACACCGAAGGAAATCAGAGAAATCTGCCAACAGTTCACAGCTTTATATTACCATTAAAGTACTGACTCATCAGTACTGACTCCTCTATACTGACTCCTCCGTACTGACTCCTCCGTACTGACTCATCAGTACTGACTCCTCTGTATTGACTCATCAGTACTGACCCATCTGTACTGACTCCTCTGTACTGACCTCTCTGTATTGACTCCTCTGTACTGACTCCTCTATACTAACCCCTCTGTACTGACTCCTCTGTACTGACCCCTCTGTACTGACCCCTTTGTACTGACTCCTCTGTATTGACTCCTTTGTACTGACCCCTCTGTATTGACTCATCTGTACTTACCTCTTTGTACTGACCCATGTATTGAATACTCTGTACTGACCCCTCTGTACTGACCTCTCTGTATTGACTCCTGTGTATTGACTCCTCTGTACTGACCCCTCTGTACTGACCCCTCTGTACTGACTCCTCTGTACTGACCCCTCCGTATTGACTCCTCCGTACTGACTCCTCTGTATTGACTCCTCTGTACTGACCCCTCTGTACTGACTCCTTTTTATTGACTCCTTTGTATTGACTACTTTTTATTGACAACTACATACTGACTCCTCTGTACTGACCTCTTTGTATTGATTCCTCTATACTGACTGATCAGTACTGACTCCTCTGTATTGACCTCTTTGTATTGATTCCTCTATACTGACCCCTCTGTACTGACTCATCAGTACTGACTCCTCTGTATTGACCTCTTTGTATTGATTCCTCTATACTGACCCCTCTGTACTGACCCCTCTATACTGACTCATCAGTACTAACTCCTCTGTATTGACTTCTTTGTATTGATTCCTCTATACTGACCCCTCTGTACTGACACCTCTGTACTGACTCATCTGTACTAATTCATCAGTACTGACTCCTCTGAATTGACCCCACTGTACAGACTCATCAGTACTGACACCTCTGTATTGACTCATCAGTACTGACTCCTCTGTACTGACCTCTTTGTATTGATTCCTCTATACTGACTCCTCTGTATTGACCTCTTTGTATTGATTCCTCTATACTGACCCCTCTGTACTGACTCATCTGTACTGATTCATCAGTACTGACTCCTCTGAATTGACCCTACTGTACTGACTCCTCTGTACTGACCTCTTTGTATTGATTCCTCTATTCTGACCCCTCGGTACTGACTCCTCTGTACTGATTCCTCTGTACTGACTCCTCTGTATTGACTCCTTTGTACTGATTCCTCTGTACTGACCTCTTTGTGTTGATTCCTCTATGCTGACCCCTCTATACTGACTCCTCTGTACTGACTTATCTCTACTGACTCCTCTGTACTGACTCTCTGTATTGACTCCTCTGTACTGCCTCATCAGTATTGACTCCTCTGTACTGATTCCTCTATACTGACTCATCAGTACTGACTCCTCTGTACTGACCTCTTTGTATTGATTCCTCTATACTGATTCCTCTATACTGACCCCTCTGTACTGACTCCTCTGCACTGACTCCTCTGTATTGACTCATCAGTACTGACTCCTCTGTAGTGACTCCTCTGTATTGACTCATCAATACTGACCCCTCTGTACTGACCCCTCTGTACTGCCTCATCAGTACTGACTCATCAGCACTGACTCCTCTGTACTGACTCCTCTGTACTGACCTCTTTGTATTGATTCCTCTATTCAGACTTATCAGTACTGACTCCTCTGTATTGACCTCTTTGTATTGATTCCTCTATACCGACCCCTCTGTACTGACTCCTCTGTATTGACTCATCAGAACTGACTCCTCTGTATTGACTCATCAGTACTGACACCTCTGTATTGACTCATCATTACTGACTCCTCTGTATTGACCTCTTTGTATTGATTCCTCTATACCGACCCCTCTGTACTGACTCCTCTGTATTGACTCATCAGTACTGACTCCTCTGTATTGACTCATCAGTACTGACACCTCTGTATTGACTCATCATTACTGACACCTCTGTATTGACTCATCATTACTGACTCCTCTGTATTGACCTCTTTGTATTGATTCCTCTATACCGACCCCTCTGTACTGACTCCTCTGTATTGACTCATCAGTACTGACTCCTCTGTATTGACTCATCAGTACTGACACCTCTGTATTGACTCATCATTACTGACTCCTCTGTATTGACCTCTTTGTATTGATTCCTCTATACCGACCCCTCTGTACTGACTCCTCTGTATTGACTCATCAGAACTGACTCCTCTGTATTGACTCATCAGTACTGACACCTCTGTATTGACTCATCAGTACTGACACCTCTGTACTGACTCGTTATGTCTGCTCAGTTTCAGTTCAGTTGTGTAAATGCTCAGAGTTTGATGACATCATAACATTTGAACTCCAGGATAACTGACCGTCGACAGACGGTCTGTGGTTCTGATCCAGCTCTTCTGTTCTGGACGTATAAAGACAGTAATGTTATATAACTCCCTCCCAGCGCGTTATTGTCACCCTGTCTGTTACTAAGCAACCTGCCGTCTCTTCAGAACCATCTGAACCTTCTGCTCCGTGCTTTTTATTACAGACTGAATTTCGAGTTTTAATTAGGAACCCTGCGTCCTGAGAACGTTCCGCGCTTCAGAGCTCAGACATCCCCGAAAATCTGAAGCGCGTCGCTTCATTCGTTCATTTCCATCTTTAACTTTACAAAGAGAAAGAAACGAGGTTCAGAGAATTCAGAGCGATGAGGGAACCGACGCCGGGCCTCACTGACTGAGACGGAACCTCCATCCTGAGTCCTGATGACATCATCGGTTACCAGATGAACTGATCATCGTGGAACCTTCCAGAACAAGTTAAAGGACTTAGATTGCAGTTAATTAATGCACCTGACCGATGTTTCAGTTAGTTTCATAAAGCTGAGTGTGGAGAAGTCCAGCGGTCTGATGTCATCCATCCATCCATTATCTAACGCTTTATCCTCTATTAGGGTTGCGGGTGGGGGGGGGGGTTCCCCATGCCCCTCCAGGGAAGAATGTTTCGGGCGCTGGGCAGATACACCCAGGACAGAGGGGCAATCTATCGCTGGACACACACTCACTCGCTGACACACTCTATATGGGGCAATTTGGAGAACTCAATTGACTTGATCCATGTTTTTGGACTGTGGGAGGAAACCGGAGAACCCGGAGGAAACCCACGCGGACACGGGGAGAACATGGAAACTCCACCCAGTTGGGGATTCGAACCCAGCTCTGAGAGGAGAACATGCTAAACCACTAAGCCACCGTGCTACCCTATATATAATATTTTCATTCATTCATTATCTTCTGCTTTATCCTCTATTAGGGTCGCGGTGGGGTTCCCCATGCCCATCCAGGGGAGAACGTTTCGGGCGGTGGGCAGATACACCCAGGACAGGACGCCAATCTATCACTGGACACACACTCACACACACAGACACACTCTATATGGGGCAATTTGGAGAACTCAATTGACTTGATCCATGTTTTTGGACTGTGGGAGGAAACCGGAGAACCCGGAGGAAACCCACGCGGACACGGGGAGAACATGGAAACTCCACCCAGATGGGGATTCGAACCGGGAAACCCCAGCTCTGAGAGGAGAACATGCTAAACCATTAAGCCACCGTGCCGCCCCAAACACACTCTATATGGGGTAATTTGGAGAACTCAATTGACTTGATCCATGTTTTTGGACTGTGGGAGGAAACCGGAGAACCCGGAGGAAACCCACGCGGACACGGGGAGAACATGGAAACTCCACCCAGTTGGGGATTCGAACCGGGAATCCCCAGCTCTGAGAGGAGAACATGCTAAACCACTAAGCCACCATATATATAAGGTTTAATATTTAAAATAATGTATATATTGTACTTCTGATGAGATGCTGTACATTTCATTGGCCCTGTACTCTGCACAATAACAATACAGAATCTAATCTAATCTAATCTAATCTAAGATAATCTAATCTAATCTAAGATAAGCTAATCTAATCTAAGATAAGCTAATCTAATCTAATCTAATCTAAGATAAGCTAATCTAATCTAATCTAATCTAAGATAAACTAATCTAATCTAAGATAAGCTAATCTAATCTAAGATAATCTAATCTAATCTAAGATAAGCTAATCTAATCTAATCTAATCTAATCTAAGATAAGATATTCTAATCTAATCTTTAGTTTACGTTCAGGTGCTGATTACAACAGTAGGTTCTGAAAACGCACTGTATTTGTGTTCTGCAGGTACTACAGCGCCACCATCCTGCAGATGTCCGGCGTACGTGACGATAGGCTGGCGATCTGGTTGTCCTCTCTCACCTCCCTCACCAATACTCTGTTCACCCTGCTGGGGGTGTGGCTGGTGGAGCGGGTGGGCAGGCGGAGGCTGACGCTCGGCAGCATCGTCGGTAAGTGTGTTGCTTTACACCGATCGAATTCACCATGATCGAGCATCTCGAACCGTGGATCAAAGAGACAGAGGCGGACAGATCCGGAACATATCGTACCGTCCTCTCTCCGGGCCCGGTCCCAAAGTCCGACCCGTCCAGTCTGCACACTGAGGAGCACGCCCTCAGCTTGGAAGTCGCTTTGGATAAAAACGTCCAATAAATGACCAAATGGAATGTAAAAGTATTGCGTGTGTCTGTGTGATAGATTGCCCCACTGTCCTGGGTGTATCTGCCCAGAGCCCAAAAGGTTCTCCTCTGGATGGGCATGCGGAACCCCCCCCCCCCCCTACCCTAATAGAGGATTAAACAAAAGATAATGAAGGTAAAAAAAATGTACCTCCACCTAATTAACATGTGCGCCCTTCATAACTGGGAACATCATGTGCCGCAGGGGTCTTCGTACTGGACACTCAGAGAAAGGTACTTTAATTAACGAGACGGAGTGACCGGTGTGAGGGGGGCATCTGAGCCTGATGGGCATGCAGCTGTTAGATTGGCTGGCACTTCAGTCTAAGTGGCTCTGATTGGCTGGACGGGTGAGATGTCACAGCTGAGGTTGATGTTTCAGTTAGTTTCATAAAGCTGAGTGTGGAGAAGTCCAGCGGTCTGATGTCATCCATCCATCCATCCATTATCTCCCGCTTTATCCTCTATTAGGGTTGTGGGGGGGGTTCCCCATGTCCATCCAGGGGAGAACGTTTCGGGCGCTGGGCAGATAGACCCAGGACAGGGCGCCAATCCATCGCTGGGCACACACTCACTCACACAGACAAACTCTATATGGGGCAATTTGGAGAATTCAATTGACTTGATCCGGCGGCATGGTGGCTTAGTGGTTTAGCATGTTCTCCTCTCAGCACTAGGGATTCCTGGTTCGAATCCCCATCTGGGTCGAGTTTCCATGTTCTCCCCGTGTCTGTGTGGGTTTCCTCCGGGTTCTCCGGTTTCCGGTTTCTCCCACAGTCCAAAAACATGGATTAAGTCAATTGAATTCTCAAAATTGCCCCATATAGAGTGTTTCTGTGTGAGTGAGTGTGTGCCCAGCAATGGATTGGCGCCCTGTCCTGGGTGTATCTGCCCAGCGCCTGAAACGTTCTCCCCTGGATGGGCATGGGGAACCCCACCGCGACCCTAATAGAGGATAAAGCGGGAGATAATGAATGAATGAATTGACTTGATCCATGTTTTTGGACTGTGGGAGGAAACCAGAGAACCCGGAGGAAACCCACGCGGACACGGGGAGAACATGGAAACTCCACCCAGATGGGGATTCGAAGCGGGAATCCCTAGTGCTGAGAGGAGAACATGCTAAAGCACTAAACCACGGTCTGATGCCAACCACATTCCAAACACTCTGGATGAATCGGAACCTCGAGTCTTTTTTGTTTTCATATGAATTTTTTATCTTCAGATTACAGTGTTGCATGGGTTCCAATGGAACTAAAGGTCTCCATCTTCTGCTTTATCTTCTATTAGGGTCGCGGGGGGGGGGGGGGGGGTTCCCCATGTCCATCCAGGGGAGGCTGACGCTCGGCAGCATCGTCGGTAGGTGTGTTGCTTTATACCGATCGAGGACCGAGGAGCACGCCCTCCGGTGGTGCCTGTCAACAGACCTGTAAACCAGAACGTACGAGTGTAACTCCTCAGTCTTAAGGATGAGCGCCAGAGTCGATTCACTGAGTCGTGATTCACTGAATCAGTTCTTTAAAATCTGCCGTGACATGAACCTTCATGGTTATAACGTGAAAGGAATCATCTGAATCAGTCACATAAGAATCACCGAATCAGTCATCGGTTCACGGCCGCTCTGTCACTCACACAGCTGAGGAGTCATCACAGAAATGAATCGATGAACATGAACAGAACTCTGCAGAACGCCGTTACACCGACTGGCAGCAGGGGTCAGTACAGAGGAATCAGTACAGAGGAGTCAGTACAGAGGAGTCAGTACAGAGGAGTCAGTACGGAGGAGTCAGTACAGAGGAGTCAGTACAGAGGAGTCAGTACAGAGGAGTCAGTACAGAGGGGTCAGTACAGAGGAATCATTACAGAGGAGTCAGTACAGAGGAGTCAGTACAGAGGAGTCAGTACGGAGGAGTCAGTACAGAGGAGTCAGTACAGAGGAGTCAGTACAGAGGAGTCAGTACAGAGGGGTCAGTACAGAGGGGTCAGTACAGAGGGGTCAGTACAGAGGGGTCAGTACAGTGGAATCAGTACAGAGGTGTCAGTACAATGGAATCAGTACTGAGGTGTCAGTACAGAGGAGTCAGTACAGAGGAATCAGTACAATGGAATCAGTACTGAGGTGTCAGTACAGAGGAGTCAGTACAGAGGAATCAGTACAGAGGGGTCAGTACAGAGGGGTCAGTACAGAGGGGTCAGTACAGTGGAATCAGTACAGAGGTGTCAGTACAATGGAATCAGTACTGAGGTGTCAGTACAGAGGAATCAGTACAGAGGAATCAGTACAATGGAATCAGTACTGAGGTGTCAGTACAGAGGAGTCAGTACAGAGGAATCAGTACAGAGGAGTCAGTACAGAGGAGTCAGCACAGAGGAGTCAGTACAGAGGAGTCAGTACAGAGGAATCAGTACAGAGGAATCAGTTCAGAGGAGTCAGTACAGAGGAATCAGTACAGAGGAGTCAGTACAGAGGAGTCAGCACAGAGGAGTCAGTACAGAGGAATCAGTACAGAGGAATCAGTACAGAGGAATCAGTTCAGAGGAATCAGTACAGAGGAATCAGTACAGAGGAGTCAGTACAGACGAATCAGTACAGTGGAATCAGTACAGAGGAGTCAGTACAGAGGTGTTAGTACAGAGGAATCAGTACAGAGGTGTCAGTACAGAGGTGTCAGTACAGAGGAATCAGTACAGAGGAATCAGTACAGAGGAGTCAGTACAGAGGAGTCAGTACAGTGGAATCAGTACAGTGGAATCAGTACAGTGGAATCAGTACAGTGGAATCAGAACAGAGGAGTCAGTACAGAGGAGTAAGTACAGAGGAGTCAGTACAGAGGGGTAAGTACAGAGGAGTCAGTACAGAGGAGTCAGTACAGAGGAATCAGTACAGTGAAATCAGAACAGAGGAGTCAGTACAGAGGAGTCAGTACAGTGGAATCAGTACAGTGGAATCAGAACAGAGGAGTCAGTACAGAGGAGTAAGTACAGAGGAGTCAGTACAGAGGGGTAAGTACAGAGGAGTCAGTACAGAGGAGTCAGTACAGAGGAATCAGTACAGAGGAATCAGTACAGTGAAATCAGAACAGAGGAGTAAGTACAGAGGAGTCAGTACAGAGGGGTAAGTACAGAGGAGTCAGTACAGAGGAGTCAGTACAGAGGAATCAGTACAGTGAAATCAGAACAGAGGAGTCAGTACAGAGGAGTCAGTACAGAGGGGTAAGTACAGAGGAGTCAGTACAGAGGTGTCAGTACAGAGGAATCAGTACAGAGGAGTCAGTACAGAGGAGTCAGAACATGAGTTCTGAATTGGTGATTCAGAACATGAGTATCATGTTGGTAGCAGAACCATGTCTTTCAAACCTGGATCTGATGCACTTTGGGACATGGGGACCATTTCTTGGCTCACTAGCAGCAGTGGACCTTCAATGGAACATCAGTGGACCATCATTGGAACTTCAGTGGACCAGCCATGGATCAGAGAACCGTTAGAGGATCATCAGTGGAACATCAGTGGAACATCAGTGGACCATCAGTGGACCATCATTGGAACTTCAGTGGACCAGCCATGGATCAAAGAACTGTTAGAGGATCATCAGTTGAACATCAGTGGACCATAAGTGGAACATCAGTGGACCATCATTGGAACTTCAGTGGACCAGCCATGGATCAGAGAACCGTTAGAGGATCATCAGTGGAACATCAGTGGAACATCAGTGGACCATCATTGGAACTTCAGTGGACCAGCCATGGATCAAAGAACTGTTAGAGGATCATCAGTTGAACATCAGTGGACCATAAGTGGAACATCAGTGGACCATCATTGGAACTTCAGTGGACCAGCCATGGATCAGAGAACCGTTAGAGGATCATCAGTGGAACACCAGTGGAACATCAGTGGACCATCATTGGAACTTCAGTGGACCAGCCATGGATCAGAGAACCGTTAGAGGATCATCAGTGGAACATCATTGGAACTTCAGTGGACCAGCCATGGATCAGAGAACCGTTAGAGGATCATCAGTGGAACACCAGTGGAACATCAGTGGACCATCAGTGGACCAGCCATGGATCAGAGAACCGTTAGAGGATCATCAGTGGAACATGTGTTGGAACAGAATTGACAAAAAGAAAAACATCTGATCTGGAACTGGGTTCTCGTTTCTCATGATGTTATCGATTTAAACCTCTCTGACCAGGAGACATATAAAAAGGGGCGGGACTAAAATGCATCTACATGATTGGATGTTCCTATCGCCGCAGTCTGACTGCATTAAACTGACCTCGTGTGTATTAGAACGTGTTTAATGTTCAGATGGAACGTACACGCCTCCCCAAAGTCACCTACCTCAGACTTCTGAAGTCCACGTCTGATGGAATTAGGAGCTCCTCTGAGGGAGGAACCTGTTCATGGAGATATAAAATCACCTTCTTTAAAGACTTCTTTCTGAAGGACAGATTAGGGAACCGAGGAACCGCAGCGTTAACAAAACTGCAAATCCAAATCCGGAGGAAATGGTTCTGCGATAAAGAAGAACTTATCAGCCGTCGGCTGAACACATGTGAGCGCCTTATCTGGATCTGAGTCTTTAAACGTTCTGACGCTCAGGACGGAGCACGTTCTGAATGCACCATCTGTCAGGAGAAAAACTCAGGAGGAACGCTGGGGGAACGCTGGAGGAACGCTGGAGGAGCGCTGGAGGAGCGCTGGAGGAGCGCTGGAGGAACGCTGGAGGAGCGCTGGAGGAACGCTGGAGGAACGCTGGAGGAGCGCTGGAGGAGCGCTGGAGGAGCGCTGGAGGAACTCAGGAGGAACGCTGGAGGAATACTGGAGGAACTCTGGAGGAACTCTGGAGGAACTCTGGAGGAACTCTGGAGGAACTGTGTCTGCACAGCGTCCAAGATGTTCTCCCCTGGATGGGCATTGGAACCCCCCCCCCATGGTTTAGCATGTTCTCCTCTCAGTGCTAGAGGGTTCAAATCCCAATCTGGGTGGAGTTTCCATGTTCTCCCCGTGTCCGCGTGGGTTTCCTCCGGGTTCTCCGGTTTCCTCCCACAGTCCAAAAACATGGATGAAGGTCAATTGAGTTCTCCAAATTGCCCCATATAGAGTGTGTCTGTGTGAGTGAGTATGTGTCCAGTGATAGATTGCCCACCTGTCCTGGGTGTATCTGCCCAGCGCCCGAAACGTTCCCCCCCTGGATGGGCATGGGGAACCCCACCACGACCCTAATAGAGGATAAAGCAGAAGATAATGGATGGATGAATAAACAGTCTTGGTTTCTTCTCTCGGTTTGTTCTCTCAGTAGAACCTCCGATACGTTCCGTCCTCACTGTCCTGTGTTCTGTCTGCAGGGACGTCCGTCAGTCTGTGTCTCCTGGCCGTGGGGTTCCTCCTGTCGGCGCAGCACTCTCCGCCCGTCACCCTCCACCACAGCGTTCCGTCTCACAGCAACTCCAGCTGTTCCTCGTATCGGTGAGTATCTGCTGCAGATTCCAATTAACACGTACCCTCCACCGGGGGTGCCAGAGAGCCCCGAGCCGTGTGATTAGGTGTCATCTGTATGGATGGTGGATGATGGGTGATGGATGGTGGATGGTGGATGATGGGTGATGGATGGTGGATGATGGATGGTGGATGGTGGGTGATGGGTGATGGGTGATGGGTGATGGGTGGTGGGATGGTGGGTGATGGGTGGTGGATGGTGGGTGATGGGTGATGGGTGATGGGTGGTGGGTGGTGGGTGGTGGGTGGTGGGTGGTGGGTGGTGGGTGATGGGTGATGGGTGGTGGGTGGTGGGTGGTGGTGATGGATGGTGGGTGATGGATGATGGATGATGGATGGTGGATGGTGGATGGTGGATGATAGATGATAGATGATAGGTGATAGATGATAGATGATGGATGATGAATGGTGGGTGATAGATGATAGATGATAGATGATAGATGATAGATGATGGATGATGGATGATGGATGATGGATGATGAATGGTGGGTGATAGATGATAGATGATAGATGATAGATGATAGATGATAGATGATAGATGATAGATGATAGATGATAGATGATAGATGATAGATGATAGATGATAGATGATGGATGATGGATGATGGATGATGGATGATGGATGATAGATGATGGATGATGAATGGTGGGTGATAGATGATAGATGATAGATGATAGATGATAGATGATAGATGATGGATGATGGATGATGGATGATGGATGATGAATGGTGGATGATAGATGATAGATGATAGATGATAGATGATAGATGATAGATGATGGATGATGGATGATGGATGATGGATGATGGATGATGGATGATGGATGATGAATGGTGGGTGATAGATGATGGATGATGGATGATGAATGGTGGATGATAGATGATAGATGATGGATGATGGATGATGGATGATGAATGGTGGATGATGAATGGTGGATGATGGATGATGGATGATGGATGATGGATGATAGATGATGGATAATGAATGGTGGATGATGGATGATGGATGATGGATGATGGGTGATGGATGGCGTGTTTTGAGGAACTCGGGTTCTGTGACACTAAACGCCTGATGAGCTGTCTCTCGCTGCCTCTCGCTGCCTCTCGCTGCCTCCAGCAGGAGGCATCAGGTGTTCCTCTGCTGCGCTCAGATTGCTGCCCGGTTCCACCTCCTCACTCTTTATGACCCCGCACGGCGTCTGCAGGAGCAAATCTCCTGAAGGAGGTGTTATTACATCAGGCTGTTATTTTCAATCTGCCCCTCTCCCTCCGCCGACCCAGTTTAACCGACGCGCCGCCTCAACCTGCCGCCGCCGCCAAAACGCAAACGATCTAAAGAATATTAATATCTGCTCCAGGAGTCGGCGTCTGCGAGCGGCGCGATGGCAGAACAGCGGGGGGGGTTCTCAACCAGGGACCCACACGCCCGTTAAGTCACGACTAGGGCTGCAACTAACGATTGTTTTGATAATCGATTAATCGGTCGATAATTTTTTTCGATTAATCGGATAATAATCCCCCCCCCATGTCTTTACATTTATATTTAGTCATTTATCCAAAGCGACTTACAAATGAGAACATCACAAGTCAGAAGTTATGAATAAATTATTATTCATTCATTCATTATCTCCCGCTTTATCCTCTATTAGGGTCGCGGTGGGGTTCCCCATGCCCATCCAGGAGAGAACGTCTCGGGCGCTGGGCAGATACACCCAGGACAGGGGGGCAATCCATCTCTGGGCACACACTCACTCACACACACACACTCTATATGGGGCAATTTGGAGAACTCAATTGACTTGATCCATGTTTTTGGACTGTGGGAGGAAACCGGAGAACCCGGAGGAAACCCACGCAGACACGGGGAGAACATGGAAACTCTGAATAAATGATTAATTAAGTAGAATTATTAAACAGGCCGATAAATGTCTGGTTTTATTTACAGTATGAGTTTAAGGCGTCCAATCAGCCCAAAAACATCCATCCCACGCAGACACGGGGAGAACATGGAAACTCCACCCAGATGGGGATTCGAACCGGGAATCCCTAGTGCTGAGAGGAGAACATGCTAAACCATTAAGCCACCGTGCCGCCCTTTTGTAGAATACAGAAGAAGCAAATTCGGATTTGAGAAATTGCCATCGGTAACGCATTTAAACATGCACACGCTCGCAACGTGAATTTAAAAACATTTACACTGAGACAGTGAGACAGTGAGACAATGAGACACTGAGACACTGAGACAGTGAGACAGTGAGACAGTGAGACACTGAGACACAGACACTGAGACACTGAAACAGTGAGACACTGAAACAGTGAGACACTGAGACACTGAAACAGTGAGACACTGAGACACTGAAACAGTGAGACACTGAAACAGTGAGACACTGAGACACAGACACTGAGACACTGAGACAGTGAGACACTGAAACAGTGAGACACAGACACTGAGACACTGAGACAGTGAGACACTGAAACAGTGAGACACTGAGACACTGAAACAGTGAGACACTGAAACAGTGAGACACTGAGACACAGACACTGAGACACTGAGACAGTGAGACACTGAAACAGTGAGACACAGACACTGAGACACTGAGACAGTGAGACACTGAAACAGTGAGACACTGAAACAGTGAGAAACTGAGACAGTGAGACACTGAGACACTGAAACAGTGAGACAGTGAGACACTGAGACAGTGAGACACTGAAACAGTGAGACACTGAGACACTGAAACAGTGAGACACTGAAACAGTGAGAAACTGAGACACTGAAACAGTGAGACACTGAAACAGTGAGAAACTGAGACACTGAAACAGTGAGACACTGAGACACTGAAACAGTGAGACACTGAAACAGTGAGAAACTGAGACAGTGAGACAGTGAGACACTGAAACAGTGAGAAACTGAGACACTGAAACAGTGAGACACTGAGACAGTGAGACAGTGAGACACTGAGACAGTGAGACACTGAGACACTGAGACAGTGAGACACTGAGACACTGAGACACTGAGACAGTGAGAAACTGAGACAGTGAGACAGTGAGACACTGAGACAGTGAGACACTGAGACAGTGAGACAGTGAGACAGTGAGACACAGACACTGAGACAGTGAGACAGTGAGACAGTGAGACAGTGAGACACTGAGACAGTGAGACACTGAGACAGTGAGACACTGAGACAGTGAGAAACTGAGACAGTGAGACAGTGAGACACTGAAACAGTGAGACACTGAGACACTGAAACAGTGAGACACTGAAACAGTGAGAAACTGAGACACTGAAACAGTGAGACACTGAAACAGTGAGACAGTGAGACACTGAGACTGAAACAGTGAGACACTGAGACAGTGAGACAGTGAGACAATGAGACAGTGAGACAGTGAGACAATGAGACACAGACACTGAGACACTGAAACAGTGAGACAAGGAGACAAGGAGACAGTGAGACAGTGAGACAATGAGAAAGTGAGACACTGAGACAGTGAGACAATGAGACACTGAGACAGTGAGACAATGAGACAGTGAGACAATGAGACAGTGAGACACTGAGACAATGAGACACAGACACTGAGACAATGAGACACTGAGACAGTGAGACACTGAAACAATGAGACAATGAGACACAAACAATGAGACACTGGGACACTGGGTCACGTTTGAGACACTGAGACAATGAGACACTGAGACAATGAGACACTGAAACAGTGAGACACTGAGACAATGAGACACTGAGACAATGAGACACTGAGACAATGAGACACTGAGACACTGAGACAATGAGACACTGAGACACTGAGACAATGAGACACTGAGACAATGAGACACTGAGACACTGAGACAATGAGACACTGAGACAATGAGACACTGAGACACTGAGACAATGAGACACTGAGACAATGAGACAATGAGACACTCGTCCTCCACAAAACGAAAATCCACATTTCAAACACGGCGGGTCATGTTTGTGTTTCACCATCTGGCCTCCGAACATCACCACAGATTTAAAGAGATGGGTAACGGGCAGGGGCGGCACAGTGCTTTAGTGGTTTAGCATGTTCTCCTCTCAGCGCTAGGGATTCCCGGTTCGAATCCCCATCTGGGTGGAGTTTCCATGTTCTCCCCGTGTCCGCGTGGGTTTCCTCCGGGTTCTCCGGTTTCCTCCCACAGTCCAAAAACATGGATCAAGTCAATTGAGTTCTCCAAATTGCCCCATATAGAGTGTGTGTGTTCTGTGTGAGTGAGTGTGTGTCCAGCGATAGATTGCCCCCGTCCTGGGTGTATCTGCCCAACGCCCGAGACGTTCTCCCCTGGATGGGCATGGGGAACCCCCCCCCCCCCCATGACCCTAATAGAGGATGAAGCGGGAGATAATGGATGGATGGGTAACGGCGGTTGGGTGAATGGCGGTTACCACGGCAACGAGACTTTTTGAAGGTAAAAATACAGAATTATTCATTCACTGTCCTCCGCTTAATGCTCTACTTAAGATTGCGAGGGGCAATTTAAATATAAATAAATAGGGGCAATATAGAGCATGCAATTTACCTTGAATGCATGTTTTCGGGCTGTGGGAGGAAAGCGGAGAACGTGGACGCTCCACCCAGATTAAGATTAAACATGGAGCCCCAGTGCTGAGAGGAGAACATGCCAACCACTAAGCCACTCGCATTGAAGCGGATGTGAAGCGCTCAGAGGGGCGTGTTATTGTTAATGATGTCACAGCTGGACGAACGGCTCAGCCAATCAGATTTAAGAAGGTATAATGATATTTATGTAATACAGTGATCTTCATTTCTGGATGGTCGTCTCCGGGAACCTCACATGTGGAGGTTCTAAGTGAGATGGAGAACCGGTTCTCCATTTGATATACACTGAAACCGTCGCTCCGATCCACTAACAGAACCTGAGCATCATGTGACCCTCCACCTGTGCTGCAGTGACATCACACCCTCGTTAATAAAGAGCCACGCCCTTCACGTCCAGGGCTTTTGATTGTTGTTCGGGTCCAAATCCAGGTTCTTATCAAAAGCTCCGGTCATGAACCCTCGGGATTCTAGAACACATCCACCACCTTACTTGGCAGTAGGCATTAAGATGTTCTCACCAGCTTCATCGTCTCCTTTCAGGTTCTGCGAGTCCTGCATGCTGGATCCCGGCTGTGGGTTCTGTTACTGGCAGAACGGTTCGGCGGCTCTGGTCTCGTCCTGCGTGCCGGTGGCAGTGAGCTCCACAGAGAGGGCAGCGTGGGGCAGGTGGGTGAGAACACACAGGAGGAACGTGACATCACATTACAACGGAGGTTCCGTCTTTGCAGCTGTAGCGGCTTCCGGTTTTCTTCACGACTTTGGGGTTGGTCTGTGGAAATGATTTGATGAGAGGACACGTCTGTCTCACAGTCTCGGTTCTAGTTCGTCTCAGAGGGGTTCTGTAAGCTTCCACACCAAACTCAGGTCTTGATGGACTCAGTCATAGACAGATGAGGGCCTTCCCCAAACTGTTTTGCAGTTGTTTACAAGCCATGGCCAGGTGTTTGGTTTTAGAAGGTGCGTCCTGATACTTTTGTCCTCGTTCTGTTCTGTTGGGACTGTAGGACTGAGGTTGAACTCTGTGGAACGTCCCGGTTCCTCTGAGGTTCTTCTTCACTCATGTCTTCATGCTGTTGTTGTTAGTAACCTAAAAAAAACCTCTTACCCTCCACTGTTCTAAAAGTTCTACCCGTGTGTCCCACAGCTGCTCCAACTCGTCCCAGGCCGCAGGTCACGCTCGGTGGGCTTATAACTTCTGCCCCACCTCGTACTCCTGGTTGGTTCTCCTGGGTCTGATCCTGTATCTGGCCTCCTTTGCTCCAGGTAAGAACCCTGAGCTTCATCCATCCATCCATCCATCCATCATCTTCCGCTTTATCCTCTATTAGGGTCGGGGGGGGGGGGGGTTCCCCATGCCCATCCAGGGAGAACGTTTCGGGCACTGGGCAGATACACCCAGGACAGGGGGGCAATCTATCACTGGACACACACTTACACTCACACACACACTCTATATGGGGCTATTTGGAGAACTCAATTGATCTTGATCCATGTTTTTGGACTGTGGGAGGAAACCGGAGAACCCGGAGGAAACCCATGCGGACACGGGGGGGAACATGGAAACCCACGCGGACATGGGGAGAACATGCAAACTCCACCCAGATGGGGATTCGAACCGGGAATCCCTAGCGCTGAGAGGAGAACATGCCAACCACAATTTGGAGAACTTAATTGACCTTGATCCATGTTTTTGGACTGTGGGAGGAAACCGGAATCCCTAGCATGGAGAGGAGAACATTTATCCATTCATTATCTCCTACTTTATCCTCTATTAGGGTCGCGGTGGGGTTCCCCATGCTTATCCAGGGGAGAACGTCTCGGGCGCTGGGCAGATACACCCAGGACAGGGGGGCAATCTATCACTGGGCACACACTCACTCACACAGACACACTCTATATGGGGCAATTTGGAGAACTCAATTCATTTGATCCATGATTTTGGACTGTGGGAGGAAACCGGAGAACCCAGAGGAAACCCACGCGGACACGGGGAGAACATGGAAACTCCACCCAGATGGGGATTCGAACCGGGAATCCCTAGCGCTGAGAGGAGAACATGCTAAACACCAAGCCACCGTGAGCTTCAATGTTCTCCAAATGAAATGAAACCTATAGTATATAGGTAGCAGCACGGTGGCTTAGCATGTTCTCCTCTCAGCACTAGGGATTCCCGGTTCGAATCCCCATCTGGGTGGAGTTTCCATGTTCTCCCCGTGTCCGTGTGGGTTTCCTCCGGGTTCTCCGGTTTCCTCCCACAGTCCAAAAACATGGATCAAATGAATTGAGTTCTCCAAATTGCCCCATATAGAGTGTGTGTGTGTGAGTGAGTGTGTGTCCAGTGATGGATTGGCGCCCTGTCCTGGGTGTATCTTCCCAGCGCCCAAGACGTTCTCCCCTGGATGGGCATGGGGAACCCCACCGCGATCCTAATAGAGGATAAAACGGAAGATAATGAATGAATGTAGTATATAGAGTGCACTGGATGAGAACGGGGACGTTTTTTTTTTCAGGACTGGGTCCGATGCCGTGGACGGTGAACTCTGAGATCTACCCTCTGTGGGCCAGAAGTACGGGCAACGCCTGCGCCGCTGGAGTCAACTGGACCTTCAACGTTCTGGTGTCGCTGACGTTCCTCCACGTGGTTCAGTACCTCACCTACTACGGTATGGACGTCCCGAGTCATTAAGGCTTACCACACACTTCCATCGGTTCTCCTTCTGAACCGTAAACAGTTCTCCTCATCGGGTGCTGGAGCCTATCCCAGGGCACTTGTGGGGACACTAGATAGGACACCAGACACAACAAACAAACATCTGAGAATGTCTTATGGCCAGGTTCCCTCCTCCCATGTTTTTGGGCACTGAGAAGAACCCACAACTCTTGAAAGGATACACATGCAGCCTGGGGGAGAACATGCAAACTGCCCTGCCTCTGCCCCTGCCATAATATTTGTAAAGCATGTGATCTGTATTCTGGAACTCAGCTGTGGAGAACAGTGCAGTGGGTGGTGGTGTTGTTGTTGGGGGGGGGGGGGGTATGTAGTTAGGTGAACCAGCACAGCCCTTGATCTCCTGCACCTTGCCCTCCATCTCGTCCTCAGGAGCCTTCTTTCTGTATGCGAGCCTGGCTCTGCTGGGGTTCTTCTTCGTATACGGCTGTCTCCCGGAGACCAAGGGCCGACGCCTGGAGGAGGTGGAGTCGCTGTTCGAGAACCGCCTGTGCTCGTGCGGCGCCTCGGACTCGGACGAGGGCCGGCAGGTGGAGTACATCAGGGTGAAGGGGTCCAACTACCACCTGTCAGATAACGACGGCTCGGACGTGGAGTAAAGGGGACGGCGCGGGACTCTGAGCTCGGCGCGCGGTGAGGAGCAGGACGGACTCCTCCACCCCATCTGTAGCAGCCTGGCTGTATCTCACAATCACAGCTCTCCTGTTCTCCTCCTGAGGACCGGCGGGGGGAACCAACCAACAGCGCCGATCACCTACACCCCCCCCCCCACCAGCCCCACCCGCCCCACCCGCCCCACCCGTGGGGGCTGCACTCCTGTAGTGTACTGACACCATGAGCAACATCCAACATCCAACCACAGGGTGTAAACCACTTCAACCAGGTCAAACTAACTCAACTAGATAAACCATTTAAACCAGTTCAACTATTTAAACCAATTTAAAACCAGTCAAAACATTAAAACCAGTCAAACCATTTAAACCAGTTAAAACCAGTCAAACCATTTAAACCAATTAAACTATTAAAAATCAGTTAAAACCAATTAAACATCCAACATCCACCCTGATAGGGTGTATACCACTTCAACCAGGTCAAACTAACTCAACTAGATAAACCATTTAAACCAGTTCAACTATTTAAACCAATTTAAAACCAGTCAAACCATTAAAACCAGTTAAAACCAGTCAAACCAATTAAACTATTAAAAATCAGTTAAAACCAGTCAAACCATTTAAACCAGTTAAAACCAGGCAGGCCACTTACATCAGGTAAACTAGTTAAAACAATAAAACTTGTTAAAGCAGTTACACCAGGTAAAATAGTAAATCAATTAAAATCAGTTAAGCCCAGTTAAACTAGTTAAACCAGTTAAAACCAGACAAATCAGTTAAACCGATTACGCCAGTTAAACTAGTTAAACCATTAAAACCAGAGGAATCAGTTAAACCAATTACGTCAGTTAAACTAGTTAAACCATTAAAACCAGACAAATTCAGTTAAACCAATTACGCCAGTTAAACTAATTAAACCATTAAAACCAGACAAATCACGTAAACCAATTACGTCAGTTAAACTAGTTAAAACAGTAAAACTAGTTAAACCAGTTACACCAGGTAAAAAAATTTAAACAAGCTAAAAAAACAGTTATACTAATAAACCAATTAACACCAGTTAAGACCAGTTTAATTAGTTAAACCAGTAAAGCCCAGTAAACCAGCTACATCAGTTAAACCAGTCAAATCAATTAAACTAGTTTCATAAGTTAAAGCCAGTAAAACCAGTTAAAAACAGACAAATCACTTAAACCAATTAAATCAGTTGAACTAGTTAAAACAGTAAAACTAGTTAACTCAGTTACACCAGGTAAAATAATAAACAAGTTAAAAACCAGTTAAACCAATAAACACCAGTTAAGACTGTTTAATTAGTTAAACCAGTAAAGCTCATTAAACTAGTTACATCAGTTAAACCAGTTACATCAGTTAAGCTAGTTACATCAGTTAAACCAGTCAAATCTGTTAAACCAGTTAAAACAGTAAAACTAGTTAACCCAGTTACACCAGGTAAAATAATAAACAAGTTAAAAACCAGTTAAACTAATAAACCAATTAACACCAGTTAAGACTGTTTAATTAGTTAAACCAGTAAAGCTTATTAAACTAGTTACATCAGTTAAACCAGTCAAATCTGTTAAAACCAGACAAATCAGTTAAACCAGTTACCTGAGTTAAACTAGTTAAACCAGTAAAACCCATTAAAGGCAGTTAAACCAGTCGTGAGTGTATGTGCACCTGGTTGTAAGTCTTTAGTTCAGAGAGCCGGTTCTGCGGGTGGAGGTTCTGCTCACTCAGTGACGGAATCCATCGAGGTTCTCAAACAACTCAAATGTGTGCGATTAGTTTGTTTTAGCTTCGATGTTTAGAACCGCAGTGACGTACTTCCACCAGACGTGTCGCCAAATCCACCTCTGCTGTGACGGGGTGTCAGAGTCACTTTAGATCAGGGCTGGGTTCCATCGCTTTAACTTCACCTTTAACAGGACGGATTTATAACGTCTTTAAAAGTTTCTGGGGGTTTTTTGAAGCTGAAAGGAACATGTGAAGGTCCTCATTTCAAAGCCAGCTCCATAAAGACAGGGTGGGGTAGGTTTGATGGGGTAGGGCAGGTCCGACCGACCCACACAGACCTCACAAACATTCCCAGAGACACACTCCGTTACACACACATGGATGCCATCATGGCTGTAAAGGGGGGACTGATTTGGAACGTGGTTAACCCCCCCCCCCCCCCGTAGGTGTAGGCTGCGGTTCTCGTGACCGTAACACTGACATCGGTTCCCAGCCCTCGTGTTACCCCTCCGGTGTCTTCCTCTCAGCCCCGTGTACAAATGCCCTGCCCCCGTCGCTCCTTCTGAAGAGTAGCTTAGAGCTGATGTTCTGCTTATATCGTACCGCTTAGTGCGTAGGTCGGTCCGTGTGTAGGTCGGTGTCGCGCGTGTGTGTGTGTGTGTGTATGTGGTTCCAGTGACGGTACGCCGCTGTTCCGTTGTTGCGTGCGTAACACGTCGTTCTGGTAGCACACTCCGATACAACGCTGAGCGCTGCGGAACGTGGAGTCGGTGTGTGAGCGCTGCAGAACGTGGAGTCGGTGTGTGTGGGCGGCGGAACGTTCCGTTGTGGTTTCTTGAACGTCGGTGTTTTTTCTAAACGATGAGACGAATATTAATCCATGTTTACTGTGATTCTGAACGTTTTGCTAGATTTCTATTCTGTAAATAAACATTTCGGCGATGAGCGGCTTGTCCAGCGTCTCTGAGCTCCGTCAGCATCAGAACCCTGGGGGGGGGTGTGTGTGTGTGTGTGTGTGTGTGTGTGTGTGTGTGTGTGTGTGTGTGTGGGTGTGTGTGGGTTTCAGAGATCCGGCTGCAGCTGACCTTTCAGTGTCACGTCCTTCATCCGGACTCTGGACTGAAAACACAATGACTGTCTGAACCTGCTAAAGGTCACACAGAGGGGCGGGGGGGAGGGGCCACGAGGCGGGCTCTGGAACCGGACACCGGTGTCACACACTCCAACAAAAGACGGGAATCAACACGTCTTCAGGTAAAGGTCTCCTTCTATGTGGGCGAAAGTATTGGGATGCCGACTGGAGCTGTAGGTTGGACACTGATGTTGGGTGATGTGGGTGAGAGGCTCTGGTGTTCTGTGGGGTCGTCTTCAGGGGTCGGTGTTGGTTACCCACTCCACCATGTCTTTATGGACCTTGTCCTGATTCTGATGTCCAAACCCGAGGTTCTGGATGGAGTGAGTGCTGTGTGAGGGTGTATACAGAACGTCCACGAGCAAGTATGGTGAAGGAGTGCAGATGTTTCACCTCCAGACCTCCAGGGTCGGTGTTGGTTACCCACTCCACCATGTCTTTATGGACCTTGAGGAACAGAAATTTGGAAGCTGCAGGGTCCATCGCAGTTCTCCGATTATAAGACGTGTCCTGATTCTGCTGTCCAAACCTGAGGTTCTGGATGGTTCTCCAGGAGAGAGTGCTGTGTGAGGGTGTATACAGAACGTCAACGGTCAAGTATGGTGAAGGAGTGCAGATGTTTTACCTCCAGACCCTGAGAACCTCATCATCATCAGTGAAGTCATGACGTCACCAACCAGCAGAACCTGGACCAACCTGGACCGACACAATGACATTCAGACTGTCTGAACCTGCTAAAGGTCACACAGAGGGGCGGGGGGGAGGGGCCACGAGGCGGGCTCTGGAACCGGACACCGGTGTCACACACTCCAACAAAAGACGGGAATCAACACGTCTTCAGGTAAAGGTCTCCTTCTTTGTGGGTGAAAGTATTGGGATACCGACTGGAGCTGTAGGTTGGACACTGATGTTGGGTGATGGTGGGTGAGAGGCTCTGGTGTCCTGTGGGGTCGTCTTCAGGGGTCGGTGTTGGTTACCCACTCCACCATGTCTTTATGGACCTTGAGAAACAGAAAGTTGGAAGCTGCAGGGTCCATCGCAGTTCTCCGATTATAATACGTGTCCTGATTCTGCTGTCCAAACCTGAGGTTCTGGATGGTTCTCCAGGAGTGAGGGTGTATACAGAACGTCCACGGTCAAGTATGGTGAAGGAAGTGCAGATGTTTTTACCTTCACACCCCTGAGAACCTCATCAAACCTGAGGTTCTGGATGGTTCTCCAGGAGTGAGGGTGTATACAGAACGTCCATGGTTAGGGGTCGGTGTTGGTTACCCACTCCACCATGTCTTTATGGACCTTGAGGAACGGAAAGTTGGAAGCTGCAGGGTCCATCACAGTTCTCCGATTATAAGACGTGTCCTGATTCTGCTGCCAAAACCCGAGGTTCTGGATGGTTCTCCAGGAGTGAGTGCTGTGTGAGGGTGTAAACAGAACGTCCACGGTCAAGTATGGTGAAGGAGAGCAGATGTCTTTCCTCCAGACCCTGAGAACCTCATCAACATCAGTGAGGTCATGACGTCACCAACCAGCAGAACCTGGACCGAGTGCTCCACCTCCACCTTCAAAGCGGTCAGTGAGGAATATAGTGCGCTGTGGGGCGATGACGGGGAAGGGGGCGGAGCTTATAATCTGCATCATCAATACAACGAGGTTAAACTGTCAAACACACAAAACTGAACAAACGGTGCCAATAAATGGGAACCGAACAATCGAACCGGAGGACCAACAAGTGGCGTCGGCGTTCACGTTGACGTTGACGGCGGTGGAGGTTTCTGCTTCAGCATGAGCAGAATGTCCGCGGCCTCCTGAACGGACGCCGTCTCGTCTCCACCCAAAGAGCCATGGGCCTCCTCCTCCTCCACTCTGGGCCTGGAATCGTTGGCAGGGTTCCCATCGGCGCCCCCTGCAGTCGTCCCCGTCACGCTCACAGTCCGCTGCTTCTTGGGTTCTGCAACGATGAGAACGCATCGTTTCAAATTGCGGATGGGTGGAGCACCGGTTCCGGATCCGGGAACCCACGGTTTAAAGCAAGGCTCCATGATAAAACATCATCACGTCTCCGTCTGACCAGCGGAGGGCAGGATGCCTGTCTCCATCGAAGCTACGGGATTATCACGTCCTGCTCCGTTTACAACTAAATCCACAGCGTCGTCGATTAAAAGTGTCGTTTTATATCAAAAACACCCTTAATTAATAATGTAACAATTAATAACGTAACAATTAATAACGTAACAAATAATAACGTAACAATTAATAACGTAACAATTAATAACGTAACAATTAATAACGTAACAAATAATAAACGGAGCTGGGCGGCATTGTGGCTTAGTGGTTTAGCATGTTCTCCTCTCAGCACTAGGGATTCCCGGTTTGAATCCCCATCTGGGTGGAGTTTCCATGTCCTCCCCGTGTCCGCGTGGGTTTCCTCCGGGTTCTCCGGTTTCCTCCCACAGTCCAAAAACATGGATTAAGTCAATTGAGTTCTCCAAATTGCCCCATATAGAGTGTGTGTGTGTGTGAGTGAGTGTGTGTCCAGCGATAGATTGCCCCCTGTCCTGGGTGTATCTGCCCAGCGCCCGAAACGTTCTCCCCTGGATGGGCATGGAGAACCCCCCCACGACCCTAATAGAGGATAAAGCGAAGATAATGAATGAATGAATCAATCAAATAATAAACGGAGCTGGGCGGCACTGTGGCTTAGTGGTTTAGCATGTTCTCCTCTCAGCACTAGGGGTTCCCGGTTCGAATCCCAATCTGGGTGGAGTTTCCATGTTCTCCCCTTGTCTGCATGGGTTTCCTCCGGGTTCTCCGGTTTCCTCCCACAGTCCAAAAACATGGATCAAGGTCAATTGAGTTCTCCAAATTGCCCCATATAGAGTGTGTCTGTGTGAGTGAGTGTGTGCCCAGCGATGGATTGGCATCCTGTCCTGGGTGTATCTGCCCAGCGACCGAAACATTCTCCGCTGGATGGGCATGGGGAACCCCCCCACCCCCCCCCACGACCCTAGTAGAGGATAAAGCGGATGTTTTTGGACTGTGGGAGGAAACCGGAGAACCCGGAGGAAACCCACGCGGACACGCGGAGAACATGCAAACTCCACCCAAATTGGGATTCGAACCGGGAATGCCCAGTACTGGGAGGAGAACATGCTAAACCACTAATCCACCGTGCCGCCCCCCTGAAATCCCACATCTGATTAAGGTTCCTGAATGTGATTGGATGTTCTTGGTGGGGGGCATGGTGGCTTAGTGGTTTAGCATATTCTCCTCTCAGCACTTGGGAGTATCTGCGCAGCGCCCGAAACGTTCTCCCCTGGATGGACATGGGGAACCCCCCCCCCGTGACCCTAATAGAGGATAAAGTGGGGGATAATGAATGAATGTGATTGGATGTTGTTGGTGGTGGATGTGTTCTCCTGAGGGGGGGGGGGGTTAGTTGACGGTTTATTGTGTGATGATGAACGATCTGAACGCGTTCCTCTGATTTAAAAGGTTCCGCTGAGCGGCGTCGGTGTAATCAGGGGCAGATTAGTACCTGGGGCGGGGGCGTGGCAGCGCCGCCGCGGGCGTGCCTGAATCTCGGCGCCGCGTGCTCTTTCCCGTTCTCTGATTGTGTCGGTTCCCCGCGGAGCCGTCGGCGCGCCGGGCGCGTTCCACTTCACTCTGCACTGTTCCAGCAAAGACAGGCGGGCGGCGTTCCGAAACCCTCGGACGCCGTCGCCGGTCTGCCCCCCGCTGGCCGAGGCCGCGCGTGTTCCGTCAGCTCTGGGTTCTTTCAGAAGGTGACACTGCACCGAGGCGTCCTGAAGAGACGGGGTGGTCTGCGTCGCCTGCTCTCGCGTCGTCACCGGAACCCTCTTCTGAATTCCTGCGGAGCGGGCGGGAACGCTGCACGCGTCACGACTTCTCCACCTCGGGTTCTCCAGGACGTCAGGGTCACACACCGCAGTCGCAATGGAACGCCGACTCTGAGCTTCCGGCTGGCGCCACATGCTCAGGATGGAACCACCAACCGTGGGCTGTTCATCCTAAAAACACATACACATGAACTTAGAACCACGGTGGCTTAGTGGTTTAGCATGTTCTCCTCTTAGCGCTAGGGATTCCAGGTTCGAATCCCCATCTGGGTGGAGTTTCCATGTTCTCCCCGTGTCCGCGTGGGTTTCCTCCGGGTTCTCCGGTTTCCTCCCACAGTCCAAAAACATGGATCAAGGTCAATTGAATTCTCCAAATTGCCCCATATAGAGTGTGTGTCCTGTGATAGATTGGCGTCCTGTCCTGGGTGTATCTGCCCAGCGCCCAAGACGTTATCCCCTGGATGGGCATGGAGAACCCCCCCCGCAGAGCCTGATCTGCAAACTCATCCTGATCCACACGCCTGTAGATGCGTCTTATATAAATAGATATAAATAAAATGTATTATTATTCATTCATTCATTATCTCCCGCTTTATCTTTTATTAGGGTCGCGCGGGGGGGGGGGGGGGGGGGGTTTCCCCATGCCCATCCAGGGGAGAACGTCTCGGGCGCTGGGCAGATACACCCAGGACAAGGGGGCAATCTATCACTGGGCACACACTCACTCACACAGACACACTCTATATGGGGCAATTTGGAGAATTCAATTAACTTGATCCATATTTTTGGACTGTGGGAGGAAACCGGAGAACCCGGAGAAAACCCACGCAGACATGGACAGAACATGCAAACTCCACCCAGATGGGGATTCTGTGCAGGGTCACGGGGGGGGTTCCCCATGCCCATCCGGGGGAGAAAGTCTCGGGCGCTGAGCAGATACACCCAGGACAGGGCGCCAATCCATCGCTGGGCACACACTCACTCACACAGACACACTCTATATGGGGCAATTTGGAGAACTCAATTGAGTTGATCCATGTTTTTGGACCGGAGAACCCGGAGGAAAGCCACGCGGACACGGGGAGAACATGGAAACTCCACCCAGATGGGGATTCGAACCGGGAATCCCTAGTGCTGAGAGGAGAACATGCTAAACCACTAAGCCACTGTGCTGCCTGAACTCGGTAATAATCTGTATAATAAACTGAGTAACAGGATTCAAGGTTTGCTAGCAATCAAATACTGCCATCTATTGGCCAAATTAGAGAACACGGTTTATAAAAGACTGCAGTAACAGGTTTAGTG
>JAFMOC010000941.1:0-61678 GCA_019802505.1 Corydoras sp. C115 | reverse complement strand
AGAAAGACAAGAAAGATATCCAACAACTGGCTTCTTTATCATTATATTCTCCTTGTACATCTGTGACCAGGTAATGACACTATCTATCCACAGTCCATATTGTGTTTTATATATATATATATATATATATATATATATATATATATATATATAGCGGAACGGTGGCTTAGTGGTTAGCATGTTCGCCTCTCAGCGCTAAATGTGTGCAAAATTTTGAACAAAACTCTGGCTACTAAGAGCTGGAAGTTTTTCCTCCTGTGTGAATGTGCTGGTGTCGTTTCAAATCTTTACACACTGTGAGCAGGAAAAGGGGTTTTCTCCTGTGTGAATATGCTGATGCAGTTTAAGATTGCTCTGATTAGTAAAACCTTTACCACACTGTGAGCAGAAATGTTTTTTCTCTTGTGTGAATACGATGATGCACTATAAGATGACTCAGATAATTCAAAATAAGACCTTTTGAGGAACCCCCTCCAAAATAGACGGATAAAGGGCATCCTTCATCCAACTATCTTATGGGTCTATCAGGGATTGTAATCACACATCTGTTATGATGCACATATGCAACCACAGTTTTGGATGAGAGAAAAAATAAATTTTACTTTTACATAACACATTCAGATATGGAGTATGGCAGAGTACGCGAAGCTGCAGACCTCTATTTCTAATGTGTGTTTTATAAGATACATAATTGTGGTATGAGGGTGTGATGGGCAGAGTCTGCAGAAGAAAGATGGGCTTAGGACACAGATCAATGTAAATGGTAACACTTGCTTGGGATGAATGTCGCTAATTATCTCTCCTCTTGTTGACAGTAAAAGAGGTCAGAAGCAGACCGACGGGAGAGAGAGCTTGAACCCTACAGAGGGAGATTTACCTGTGCTCTGTTTATAACATCGATACTGTAGCCCAGTTTATGATCCTGATGTCTGTTAAAAAAAAAACATTTTGTTGGTGAAATAAGGCCTTTTAGTGTCACACCCTCAAACTAATTACAATCATGTCTACAGTAAGATGAACTGTAGAATTAATAATTTCTCTTGGAAGACGCTGGACTTAGATCTTCCTCAATTTTCCTGTTTTCTCAGTGCTTGCTTCTTTCCAGATGTGGCTGCTGCTTTCTAATACTCCTGTGCTAATATGTTTTGTTGTAGAGCAAAAATAATTTTAATTGGAATAAATATAGATAACCATATAAGTTTAAAGTAATTTTTCTGTAACATTGTTTTTCTAAATCAAGACAATATACAGTTCACAAAAAATCCCATATACTGTACAATATGCCATTAATTACAAACTCTTAAAAAAACCTGGGACAATATGAAAAATGCTAGTAAAAATGTAATTTACTTTGACTTCTATTTTATTACAGAGTATGAACCAAAGATATTTCATGTTTTGTCTGGCCAACTTCATTTGATTTGCTTATTTACATTATTTCTGTATTTTAGTTCTACAACACATTCCAAACAAAGTTGGAACAAATGAAATTTAGGGCTTTTTTAAAAAAAAAAATAATAAATAAATAAAAATAAAATACCTACATATTCAGCATATAAAAAACAGACTACCCACCGAAACTTTTACGTACCGAATATGTAGACTACGGAGCCCCTAAAGGGACATGAGCAAAAAAATTTCCGAGAGGAACATGAGTAAAAAAAAAATGTTTTTTTTTACTTATGTCGTGCGCACCACTTATTAAGTGGTGCGCACGAGATATTATGTGAATCATAATCTGACAATAAACAGACATGACGCGCTGTTACAACGATAGCGTTTACACTGGGACATGCGCTCTTCGACACTATGGCTGTTTGACAGTTCCACAGATAAATAAATTACACGAATATAAATAAACGTTTCTTTCTATGAATCTTTCTAGGAATGTAACTCCGGAACGCCGTATAGTGCTGAGTTCGACCGAAACTCGTTTGCATGTTCTCCGAGTTGCTTGTTGCTTGGGAATTTCATTTTACCCCCAAAACAGTTAAGCATTGGAGTTAAACGTGGCGATTTCACAGTTTGATTTAATTCAATAACCGTATTTGATTTTTTTAAACCTTTAATCATGCGCTTTATTGTGCCAACTGACACGAAAATAATGTCTTATTTTGAACGATTTGATGAGATGAAGTGTACATGTCTAGGATGAGATGAACGTAACCAGTGTTCTTCCCTTATGGAAAAACGGATGCTTTCTAAGAATCTTCAGGGAATCAATTGATTCACATTTCCGATTCACAAAGCGGTATACAGTCACATGTACACATACGCATGCGCAAATAGGATGTCGTGCGCGAGTTAGTAAGTCGTGCGCACGAGTTAGTAAGTGGTGCGCACGACATCCTATTTGCGCATGCGTATGTGCACTAGACGGCGTTCCGGGGTTACATTCCTAGAAAGATTCCTAGAAAACAGATGTTTTCTAAGAATCTTCAGAGAATCAATTGATTCACATTTCCGATTTGGTTCAAATGTAAAACATTCACAATGCGGTACACAGTCACATGTACACAAACGCATGCGTGATTCTTTGAAAACATCCGTTTTTCCATACGTGTAGCTGAGAAAGAACGCCGGTTACGTTCATCTCATCCTACACATGTACACTTCATCTCATCAAATACAGCGGCCTCTTTTTCAAAATAAGACATTATTATAAGACATGTGAAATCCAGTCGTGTTATCGCCACGTTTAACTCCAATGCTTAACTGTTTTGGGGGTAAAATGAAATTCCCAAGCAACAAGCAACTCGGAGAACATGCAAACGAGTTTCGGTCGAACTCAGCACTATACGGCGTTCCGGAGTTACATTCCTAGAAAGATTCCTAGAAAGAAACGTTTATTTATATTCGTGTAATTTATTTATATGTGGATCTGTCAAACAGCCATAGTGTCGGAGAGCGCATGTCCTAGTGTAAACGCTATCGTTGTAACAGCGCGTCATGTCTGTGTATTGTCAGATTATGATTCACATAATATCTCGTGCGCACCACTTAACTCGTGCTCACGAGATATTAAGTGGTGAGCACGACATAAGTATAAAGAAAAAAATTTTTTCACTCATGTTCCTCTCGAAAATTTTTGCTGGGGAGAACATGGAAACTCCACCCAGATGGGGATTCAAACCGGGAATCCCTAGCACTGAGAGGCGAACGTGCTAACCACTAAGCCACCGGTTAGAGTGTTGTTTTTTTATTATTTTGATTGTTGGGTATTTCATTCCCAAATCCACCAATGTTACCAATATGGGTTAATATATTATAAATTGACAACATGGTTAAAAAAATGGTCACACAATAATATTTGGTTGCACCACCTAAAGCTTTGATTACGCTGCACATTCGAGTGTTGCATCATCTACATAAGCTGCTGCAATGTCACAGCATTTATTTTTGACTACAGTTGCATTATTGTATCCAAGATCTTCATTTAATAATGGGGTATTTGAACCACTGTACAAAATTTTCACCAGCACATTCCAAACATTCTTAATGGGGTTCAGACTCTGTGATGGCAAAATTCAGGTGTGTAAATGATGTCTCCTGCTCTCTGAACCATCTTTCACTTTTTAAGACTGATGAATCTTGGCATTGTCATTTCAAAATATATCCGTGCTATCCGGAGAAAAAGATCCATTATGTTTTATGTTACATTATGTTATCCATAATGTTGTTGACTGACTATGACAACCCCAGATCATAGCACTGCCCCCACAGGCTTGTACATTACATAATAGGCATGATGAGAACATCACTTCAGCTCATTCAAGGAGTTTTTATTTTCCAACCACAGTCCGCCCCCCCCCCCACACACTGTTAAACAACTTGTTGCAACTAAAACACAATCACTTGTACAGTAGTTATTCAATGTCAGGCCCTTACCTTTTGGCTTAGTTATGTCCAGATAGTGACTTTTTTAACCAGGCAGTGTATATATTGCTTTAATGTAAAAATATTTTATTTAATTAATGAATTTTAATATAGTCAATACATTTAAAGTTTATTATTAAATATCAAGTAACATTTTACAGAATCAGACTTTGTTTTCTGCTTGACTTTTTGTGTAGTTTGTGGAGGTATCATGGGTAATGATCTAACTTGGACTTGTAACAGGTTCAGGGTGTTTCTCCTTCTTTTATTAAATTAGAGCTGGGATAGGATCCATCACCTCCACGACCTTGTTCTTGATAACTGTAAAAATAAATGAAATGTTTTTGTTTGTTCTGCTGAATAAAGTTCACTGCATTGTAGTTCGTTTATTGAGAGAGTTCTGAGAGAGAATCCTGAACATGTCATTTTATACTTTATTATTTCTGATTACACTGCATTCACAAACATCTTTAACGTTATTAGTATTATAAACTATGACGTCATCTAGAACAAAGTCTTAAATGCACCTTCATTCACTATATTTCCATCCTGCTGATCCACACAGAGTGCAAAGCTTTAACAAGTTTAATAAAGAATCTCACCTTCAGTAATGAACTGGATTTGATCTGATGATAATAATGATGACGTGCACAACTTTTATTTTTAATTCAATCTCTCGGAGCTCTAAACACACGTGCCGCTGCTGCTGTTGGCCTCTTTTCTTCTTTGCCTGTTTATTGGGGGTTAGGTTTCCAGATTAGTGCAATACCGCCACCCACTGTGTGGAGCGCGTGTTGCTTTGTGAGTTTTGCATTGTTTTTCATAAACGGAATTACCGTGTTTTCCAACAAGTTTTGTGGTTCTAACTACATCTCATGTATCTGACGGTGCAGGATTTATTTGCATTTTGTAGAGTAAGCGATGCCTCAGACGTGTTAGCCAAGTTAGAAATCTCAAACGGTTTAATAATAGTAATATTAACAATAATAAAATAGCTTTTAAATATGCATGTGCGAGAATGGTAAACCTGAAGTTTAATTAAGTTTTTATTATGATTATTATTATTATTATTATTATTATTATTATTATTATTATTATTATTTTATTATTTTTTATATTATTATTTAGTCTTCTGTTACTTGTGTCGTGTTTTTTTTTTATTATTATTTATTATTAATAATACTACTATTTAGTAAAACTATATTACAACTTATTGAGAAAGCCGTGAAATCTCGTGAAATCTCTAAATTCACAATTACACACTTTTATGCTCCCTCACCTGCAGCAGTTAAAGAGACAGATGAAATGTTTGGACTTGTTCAACCTGACTTCCTTTCCCACATAGGATGTTCTCTGGGTTAAAACTTATTTATCAGTTTCCAGCATCCCCATGTGCACACTGCCAGAAAACTACTGGTCTTGGAGGTCCACATTTAGTAGTACTATAGAGGGATTGGAGATGAAACCTTCTGAAGAGCTTAACCTTCTGGTGAAATGGCTTGGAATGTGCTCAGTCTGTAAAAACAATAACATTGGTCTACATTAAGCGCCCCATCACAGCACTTTTACTGGTATGGAAAAGACTAGAGGAATGCTATGGGTCTGCAGAAGTAATGGAAAATGCTCGTTTTAACATTCCAACATTATCATCAGTTAGTTCATCATCAAGACTGCCTTTTCACAGAGGGTGCTTTGAGAGCTGGAGGTTTGTGGATTGTTGGAGGAAAAAGACTCATCAGCAGCGTACTACATCAGTGTGTCACAAGCAGGAAGCTACGGGGAAAGATGGAAATTCAAAGATTGGCAGATCTGCCTCCAGACCGGCTGAGCACTGGACCACCCTTTTCATATGTGGCACTAGATATCTTTGGTCCCTGGATAGTTGCGGCTCGTCGTACTAGAGGTGACCTTTCTGAGAGGAAGCGCTGGGCAGTCATGTTCACATGTATGAGCATGCGAGCTAAACACATTGAAGTAATTGATGCCATGGGTGCTTCATCTTTCATAAATGCCTTGTGTCGATTCTTTTCGATCAGAGGACTGGCCAAACAGATAAGGTTGAATCGCAGAACCAACTTTGTGGGAGCCTGCAAAGAGTTGAATCAACAGACATAAACGACGAGGTCCAACAATATCTTTCTGACAATGAATGCACCTGGGTTTTCAACTCTCCACATGTTTCTCACATTGGAGGTAGTTGGAAGCAACTGATGGGTGTCACCAGACACATTCTTGACTTGATGTTCTTGAAACTAGCTCCAAGGTGGCTGAATCGCGAGGTTCTTGTTACACTTATTGCAGCAGTGCACACTTATTGCAGCAGTGACTGCGGTAGTGAATTCTCATCCGTTTGTCCCTGTTTCAACAGACCCGGAATATTCACTTGTCCTCTCGCCAGCTACACTTCTGACCCAGAAAATCCGGGCGCTTCCGTGAGTTTGATGACAAGGATCTCTTTGCAAAGCAGCGGAGGCAAGTTCAAGCCCTAGCCAACACGTTCTGGCACAGGTGGAAAAGTGAATACCTTCCCACACTACAGAGTAGAAGGAAATGGAGGGAAACCCAGCAGAACCTTCGTATAGATGTCGTTATACTAAAGGAGAGCAAAGTTCACAGAAATGACCGGACTCTTGGCATAATTACAAACATGTTTCCTAGTATGGATGGGCAAGTACGTAAAGTTGCAGTCAAGATGGTGAAGGGAGGGTTATGCAGAACCCTTCTCTGCACGGGCTCAGAGACTGTTTGAATACTTCCTTCGGACGGTTAGCTTGTGACTTTTTTCTATACGTTCTGCAAAAGGGAAATTATTCCTGCCAGTAGGTGGCGATATTTGTTTAAGTTTCAGTTAGGCTCCTATTTCTTATGTGGTACTGTTTCTTTGTTTAGCTTAGTTGTTTATGGTGGAAGCATGGCCTGGATGCATGACGCTCAGGAAATGCTTCTTAGACATCCTAAAACAAAGTCTACTGGATGGATAATAATTTTATTATTTTGAGGTGGATAGTGTTTACTGTGTATGAAAGATAATTGTTTAAATTTATCCGTTTACTAAAGGAAGTATACAACTGCTTTGATAATTGATGTGGCTAATTTCACAGCACGCTATGTAACTGTATGTTATAGTTTCACTGAGTTCCTGGTACATTCTTTCTTGGATGGTGAATAAATATATTCCATTCAAAAACCATGAGTGTTTGTATCCACAGATAGGCAGATAAACTTATTCAGAGTCCTCACGTGAGGAGAGAATACACACATACAATTAAAATAATTAACCCTTATTCATTTGGTTCTTCCGCCTTTTTTCACATGCAACAATTACATTTGCATAATAAAAATCCAATAAATTAGTTTTCCAGGCAGTTAATGTATTAACTTATGTACCTACATTACACTGCAAAAATTTTCCTAATTGGACACTTTTTCAGTTGTCTCATTACATATAACAAATGTTTACGTTTCATAATTTTTAACAATTTTTTCTGCCAGTTTTTTATTATTATTTTTTTTTTCATCTAACACATTTTATAATTAAAAATATGTAATATTAAATTTTATAATTTTGTGTTTTAATAACAAATTAGTTTAAGGTGAAACTGGGAGCCACAATTTTGGTTTTATTTCATGTACCACATGTGATGCAAATAAGTATTTTAATTCTTTTAATACATGTAATTAAGTGTTTTGAATTGTATTGTTAATTTTTACATTATAGAGATGGATGAGCAGTGGAAGAAATTGAGTTTCTTTCTGTGGGTTTTTCGTATTTCGTTTTGGATATAATAAATCCCAGAAGAAAACTCTAAGAAGATATGCTTCTAAATTTAATTTAAAAGATACATTTTTATTACCACAGAGTTACTTACTAAGTAGCATGTCTGAATAAATGTGGTTTTATAATGCATTTCATTGAACTGTTTCATTTGACAACATAGATGGCAAAATCTTTTCCGGCCGAAGAAAGGTTGTTAAACCAAAGATGAAGCCTGGAATATATTTACAGAGTTCCATTGCTCTCCACTTGGTGGACTTACAGCCATTCTCAAAACAAGGAGTTCCAACAAGTTCAAGATTTTATTGGAGGGGGATGTCATTACACATTGAAAACTGGGTATGAGTTTCTACAGTTGCTTAACATTGTATGTATAATATAAGCTGTATTTAACACTGGTGTCTTAAAGGTTCTGGAATGTGACATGTGAAAAGTTTGGCAAAACTTTGACTGCTGTCCAGCCCCTGCAGTGCATTACGGTACTTTCTAAACAATATCAGTACAATTACTAGCCACTGTACATAATCTCACAAGCATATATATATATACATATATATATATATATATATATATATATATATATATATATATATATATATATATATATATATATATATATATATATATATATATATATATAGTTATACTATGCTATTGCTTAAAAAAATTGTTCAATATTATGTTTCCTTTTGCAATAATGTCATAAATATATATTTTGTTTTTCTGTTTTAAAGGTTATCCAGAGTCTTTGTGAGCTGTTTTCATTAAAAAAAAAAAAGGGTAACGGCAGCATACTGCCCACAAATCAATGGCTTGGACGAAAAAACAAATGACATGCATAAAACAGTAAATGTGTTAATTTACTTTGTTCACATTAAATGTTATCACGATTGAAACTGTAACATGTATATTTCAGAGCTCTTAAAAAAATGGTTAAGGACAGGCAAGACAACTGGGACTTCTATCTGAATGCTGTTTTATTTTCAGTGAGGTCGAAGTTCCAAACTACAACTAAACATTCACCATTTTTACTTATGTAAGAGAGGTTTTTTTTTTTTCCCTTCAGAGATTCATGTTGACATTCCATTATGTGTGAACTTAAACTCTGATGAAATCCATTTCAGAACTGTATTATACAAAGCCAAATCTGGCATTAGACCATAATTATTAGTTTTTGTGAAACAAATGTAATTCTGTGAATCAATTCATTTTCTTAAATCTAGACTGTAACCAACAAAAAAGTTTATTGTCCATCAATGAAAGGCATAACTTTGAGATGTATACAGGTAGGTTAAACTGATGGGAATTAAATGGCCTATCAATATGTGCTACCATGAGATGTGTACAGGTAGGTTAATTTGATAGGTTTGATGAAAACCAAGTGGCAATTTTTAACAGACTAGCATGACTTCATGGAGTTTATGTCTCTTAAACCTTTAAATCTGCTGGTAAGATGTTTTTATAGGTCCAATTACTTCATATTATGATCATATTATGAAGTAATTGTACCTATTATCATTTAAATTAGAAAGCCGAATTATTTTTAGAATTTAACTATAGGTATGCGCCAAGGGAGGATGTTTTGATACGGTAGGACAATCCGACATATCACTATAAAAATGTGCTTCTGTACGGCACGGTAAGAAATTTTGATAAAGTAGGTGAAAAACACCAGGTAGTCCAAATGAATGACTGTGAGAACTACATAAATTCTGTCTGTTAATGTGGTATTTATTTTGTAATGTGGTGATTTGTTTAATGTGAACTTGTGATAAAAAGAGCTGACGACACCTCCAGGAAATTGGCTACACCTCAGAAGACAAACAAGAAAAGCAGTTGGAGTAAAGCCCAGTATTTAAGTAATAACCAGAGTTTGATTGACACGGTGCAACATGTGACTCCAGCATCACTGACTAGAGCAGCAGAACTACAGTAAAAGGGGAAGTTACTGCATGGTACTTAATTATTTCATCATTTCAGTGTCATGACCTCTACTAATGAGTGGGTGGGTGAAGACTGTATATTTAAAGTAGAGCCAAAAGTTGGAGCTGGAGATAAAGATCAAGGAATTCGTTTTGGGTGTGAAGTGGGAAGGCGTTCCATCGAGGGATGACCTAGATGGGAGACAAAGGTTGTGAGGAGAGCTCAAGGTAATGTGGACGTACAGCTGGTGTACAGTCCAAGCAGGGAGTAGAGGGAGTAGAAGCCATGCAGGTAGTAGGTACTCTGGGTATGACATGGGTGACATTGTAAATAATGATCCACAGCGACAACCTCTAATGGATATGAGGTCACCAACCAGATGTTCTCGTCCTGTTAATGTGTTAAAGTAGTGGCCAAAAGCCCCTTTTCTATTTTCTCCACCTACCATAGAGATGCATTTTGTAGTTTTGCAATTACAGTCTGTAATCCATTCGTTTTCCACTTGATGCTGAGATAGGAATAATGTCCCGACCAAGTAATGCCTACTCTTTGGGGGTACTATTAGGGTCCTGATCATTAGAACAGATAACACATAGTACTGTATGTACCATCTACAACCAGACGGACTACAGGAGGTAATCGTAGGGGGTGTGTCCAGAGCAAAAAAAAAAAAGGTTGCACACAGGATGTTCACCTATCAGTGCTGGGTGGGTTCTCTCCAGGTTCATTCATTCATTCATTATCTCCCGCTTTATCCTCTATTAGGGTCGCGGTGGGGTTCCCCATGCCCATCCAGGGGAGAACGTCTCGGGCGCTGGGCAGATAGACCCAGGACAGGGCGCCAATCCATCGCTGGGTACACACTCACACACTCAAGCACACTCTATATGGGGCAATTTAGAGAACTCAATTAACTTGATCCATGTTTTTGGACTGTGGGAGGAAACCGGAGAACCCGGAGGAAACCCACACGGACACGGGGAGAACATGGAAACTCCACCCAGATGGGGATTCGAACCGGGAATCCCTAGCGCTGAGAGGCGTGCTAACCACTAAGCCACCGTGCCGCCTTCTCCAGGTTCAGTTTTTTTTTTTTTTCCCACAGTCCAAAAACATGAATTTAAGGTGAATTGGCTTAAAATTTATATATTATGTGTTATATTTTCATATAGTGTGTTTGAGAGAGAGTGAATTTTTGTCCAGTGCTAGATCGGGACCCTGACACATCGCTGGACACACAGACTCACACAGATGAAATAGGGGCAATTTAGATGGGGGCAATTTCAAATAGCCAATTGAAAGTGATAAAGCCTGCTGTACAAAGACAAAATGGACCCCTGGCCCCGATAGGCCGGCGTGCTAACCACTGTGCCACACACGTTCTTCTTTTGGTGTTGCCACAGCTATTAACTTGCCTTTAAGACTTGGTCAGTGTTTTATGCCGGATGCCCTTCCTGACACAGCCCTCACCCTTTACCGGGCCTGGGGACAAACAGATTATAGGCACAATTTAGAGCAGCCGATTCACCTTAAATCCATGTTTTTGCACTGTGCGAGGAAACCCACATGGACGGGGAGAGAACATGGAAACTCCACCCAGATCAGGATTTGAACAGGGAATCCCCAGTACTGAGAGGCGAAAATGCTAAGTACTAAGCCGCTACTCGCTCAAGATTTCAGCTCAAGCTAAAATAAAGCCACTTACACTGCTTCTTGGTGGTTGTATAGAGTATATAAACCTCCTCAGGCTCCCAGAATATTATATTTTTTGTTGACCACAAACACAATTGGTCTAGCCATCTAAAAGCAAAGGAATTTCAGAGTTCAGACTTTACGATGTCATTATTTCGTTTCAAAAACTAATAGCCATTCCAAAAAAATGATAATTATTTAACCTTAAGTACTGATACACTGGTATAATGGTATTCATTAGTTACTGTCAAGCAACGGTGTGTTAATTTATTATTGTTAGGTGCATTATTTTCGCTCTACTGTAATGTAATTTTTATTCATTGGGACGCCTGCTAAAAACTTCTCCATGTTCCACTGTTTTATTATTTATTAAAGGCTTACAATGTTACATATTTCATCTGGTCGTTTATTCTCTCTATTTTTTTTATTTATTTTATTTTTTTTTTTTTTTTTTACAAATTATAGAACGCAGTTAATAAAAAAATTAAAATAATATTTATTTACCTTTCATTTTTAATGAGTATATCACGCATTAATACAAATGTGAAGCACTCAGATTTGAGCGTTATTGTCAACATTATGGCTGGAAACCTAAACGTAATGTAGGATGGTCCTGCCACACACACGCTTGCTGAAAACCAAGTCATGATCATGAGAAAATGAGAATTGTTTAATTATCGACTAGGCACGACCTGATGATTCACATTTACGCCTTTAATAAATGACAACGCGTATGTATAATAACACAACTATGCGCACAGCTACAATAACAACAAATTCTCATTATGATTACCAACCCTCAAAACACTGATCTTTACTCAATAAAGTGAAAATAAAATAATAATAATAATAAAAACACAAACAAAAGTCTTTTTTTTTATTTTTTTTTTACCTCAAGCTGTTGTTAATCAGATCAGAACTTTATTTCCACCAAAACAGTATCATCCACTGGAACATTGCTGAAAGATGAACCATGTCCCTGTGTGTGCTTCGATGCTACACACACTTGCCCATACGTTCAGCCCGCTCTGATCACGATCTGTACTTTATCAACACTCTCCCCAAACACCCGAATGAGCTTTTGTTGCTGACACAGCAGATTTATTAAGTTTTTAACGCTAAAAACAAGTCGAACACGCAGCTTTCCACTCAGAATGCCACCCGCGCTGTTCATTCAGAAACCAATAGAACGAGACGAGACGGCGCTGCGACGTCATCACGGGTATTAACATAAACTATAGGACCTCCTCTAAAGCGTCGTGTGCTTTCAATACTTAATTTCATGCTTTAATGTTTTTATTTTTGCCGATTTAAACGACGAGAAAACACAAACGCGCTGCGTCATCGACGCTCAGAGACAGCGCGCGCTGCGAGTTGAGTCTTCCCGGTTCTCACAGGAGCTTTATAGTCCCGCCTCTTTGTGGCGGAGGGATCTTTCTGTGTGAAGCGGAGCTCCGTGTTTCAGAGTCTAGTGCCGTTAGCGTTCGTTTGCTTTTTCTTCCAGAACGATGGCTGAAGTCGCTCCCGCCGCTCCGGCTAAAGCGCCCAAGAGAAAGAGCGCCGCCAAGCGGAAGAAGGCTGGTCCCAGCGTCGGGGAGCTGATCGTCAAGGCTGTTTCCGCGTCCAAAAAGAGGAGCGGCGTGTCTCTCACCGCCTTAAAGAAAGCGCTGGCTGCCGGCGGTTACGACGTGGAGAAGAACAACTCCCGCGTGAAGCTCGCCATTAAAAGCCTGGTGACAAAGGAAACGTTGGTGCAGGTTAAAGGCACCGGTGCGTCTGGCTCCTTTAAGCTGAACAAGAAGCAGGCGGAGGAGAAGAAAAGTACAAAGAAAGCCGCCGCTCCCAAAACTAAAAAGGCCGAAGAAGGTGAAAAAACCCGCAGCAGCCGCAAAGAAAGCCGCCAAGAGCCAGAAAAAGAGCAAGAAACCCGCAGCAGCGGCCAAGAAAGCCACCAAGAGCCCGAAAAAAGCTAAGAAATCCGCAGCCAAGACAACCAGCAAAAGCCCGAAGAAGGTGAAGGCTGCCAAACCCAAAACTGCGAAACCCAAAGCGGCCAAGGCGAAGAAGGCTGCTCCTAAAAAGAAGTAAACTGTTAGATTGTTGTTTTCGTCACCCCAACGGCTCTTTTAAGAGCCACCCACATGTGTCTTCAAAGAGTTATTTTCCTTTAAATTCACCAAACATCAAAATTACTCTTAATGCCTCTTATCACAAGAATGAACAAAAAATATCACATCTAATAAACGTATAATAAATGTGCACAAGAATGTTTTACCAACAGAACAGAATATAATGTGCATGGAACAAACTTATAAATAAATAAATAAATTGGGTCATTTAGCAGACGCTTTTATCCAAAGCGACTTACAAGGTGAGCACAGGGTTAATCACAACATCCCTGGAGCAATGAGGGTTGGGGGCCTTGCTCAGGGACCCACACTGGTAACTTCAGTGGACCTGGGATTTGAACCCCCAACCTTCAGATTGATAGCCCAACACCCTAACCACTAAGCTAACCCACCCACCTTAATAATACTTAATAATACTATTCAAGTTTTTATTTGATTGAGCATACTACCTTCTGACACAGAGTGCAATACATTTTTTTTATTTTAATGTAATATATAACAGCTTTTAGTTCCAATTTCTCTGCGCTTAATGTTAATTCTTTATTCAACGTCTGTATATATAAACACGCCAAATGGAACCTCTGAAGAAACTGCAAATTCCCCCGGGGATTAATAAATATATTCTGATTTATTTATTTCGTTATTTAAATTTCAAATTAGAGAAAATAGAAGCCTAATGATAGGTTCATGGAATTAATTCAGAATACGTAGGTAATGGAACGTTATAAAAACTTTTTCTGTATTCATAAAATATTATTAAATAAACATTTTATTCTAAATTATGCATGTAAATTCCATCAAACTTAATTTATTTCTTGATCATACAAATATATACACAGAATATTTACTTATTCCTTCAGAGGTGCTGAATCGTGACAGCAAAAAATGATATTTATACACCATGAAAGTTATACACATGATCGATTAATATTTATTATACCTCTACTGGAGAGACCATATTTAAATAGAACATTTTGACAAAGCATTATACATGGAAACTAGATATTAACGTATGTAAGTATATTTAAAAAGAGAAATTCAGAATAGTATATGAGTTAAAATGAGTCATGGGATACTCGTTGAGTTGTTCACTCGTTCCATCATTCACTACAGAGTACAAAGCATTTAGTACAAAATGAACCGATAAGTGAAAGTCCTGAAACCTTTTCATCACAACATCAAACACATTAAAGAATCCTGGATATTAGTAATTGTGTTTTATTTGACTATTTCTATTTCCAATTTTTTGCGCTTAATGTTAATTCTTTATTCTGAAGAAACTGCAAATTCCCCCGGGGATTAATAAATATATTCTGATTTATTTATTTCGTTATTTAAATTTCAAATTAGAGAAAACAGAAGAGTCTAATGATAGGTTCATGGAATTAATTCCGAATATGTAGGTAATGGAACGTTATAAAAACTTTTTTTATTCTGTGCGTTATTTGGCTTCATAGTCTGCGTTCGTGCATTTTTAATAATTCAAAAACAGAAAAGGCGGCAACAGAGAGAAAGAGAGGAGGAGGGAATAAGCGAGAGGGGGTGTGGGCGGTGCTGTTGCAGTGACTGAAACACGTGCGTTGTGATTGGTCACCAGAGAAAAACACATTCAGCCAATAGCACGCAAGCAGACCCTGATAAATGAGACCTGCTGGGCGCGGTGCTGTTCATTTCACATTACTGCGTGTACAGTTTTAAAAGTGCGATGTCTGGAAGAGGAAAGAACGGCGGTAAAGCCAGAGCGAAGGCCAAGACCCGCTCATCCAGGGCTGGACTGCAGTTCCCCGTGGGTCGTGTGCACAGAATTCTCCGTAAAGGCCACTATGCTGAGCGCGTTGGTGCCGGTGCTCCGGTCTATCTGGCCGCCGTGCTGGAGTATCTGACCGCTGAGATCTTGGAGTTGGCTGGTAACGCCGCCCGCGACAACAAGAAGACTCGCATCATCCCGCGTCATCTGCAGCTGGCTGTGCGCAACGACGAGGAGCTGAACAAGCTGTTGGGAGGTGTGACCATCGCTCAGGGCGGCGTGCTGCCCAACATTCAGGCGGTTCTTCTGCCCAAGAAAACCGAGAAACCAGCCAAGAGCAAGTGAACATGTTCTCCACGCTGTCTGCTTCAAACACAAAGGCTCTTTTAAGAGCCACCTACATTTACCTACATAGAGTCGATTCTCATGCTCAGTGAGTCACTTTTAGTTATACGAGTATAAATATTAATACTTGACTTACTGCTTTACATCTATTATGTACATTTCACAAATGCACATTAATATGATGGAGTCGACTATGTGTTGGTCAATCACCTTAAATATCCTTTGGTGAGTACATATTTTTTATATTGTTTATTAAATAGCTTATTGACATGAACCCTATAACTCAACATTAAACATAACATTATTATAACATTTAAAAGTATGGGATGAATGAAGATGCGAGGCAGGCTCCAAATGTTTTTAGAAAATGTGTTATTTTACCATCTCTAAGATGGTGAGCTCCATCAAAGTTCTTTTATTTCTTAGTCTGCTCATCGAGATTTTATTTTATTCTTGTACGTGGTGTGAATGTTATTAAACTGTACAAAGCAGCTAATGAAAATGAATCTTTATATCGATAAAAGGCAGGTACTGTACATATGGAGCGTCCTGAACCACATTCACTCGTTCCCTCATTCACTACTGACTACTTTATATTTAATAATAATAATAATAATAAATTTTATTTGTAGTGCACTTTACATTTGAGCACAAATCTCAAAGTGCTACATGATGAAGGCAAATAACAACATATAAAAGCAAAAAAGTTAAGAATAGTAAGTTCTTCTAAAAAAGCAGATAACACTATAAAAGCAACAATCAATTAAAAATGGTCAGTTCTTCTAAAAAGCAGATAAAAACACTATAAAAGCAACAATCAATTAAGAATTTGCAGCCCATGGTAAGTTATTTTAAAAAGAAACGTTTTAAGTCTTTTTTTAAAACTTTCTATTTCCTGAGGAGCTCTCAGCTGGTCAGGTAGAGCATTCCACAAGCGTGGTGCGGCAGTACAAAAGGCTCTATCACCCATGGTGCTGAGCTTAGTTCTGGGGAGGAGGAAGCGGTTTGAATTTACAGAGCGAAGCGATCGTGATGATGTTTGCCGGGTAAGAAGTTCTTTCAGATATGAAGGTGCATTTCCATGTATGCCCTGGTAAGCAAGAAGGGAGACCTTGTATTCAATTCTGACAGAACCAGGAAGCCAATGAAGTGAGTGAAGAACAGGTGTAATGTGCTCATGTTTCCGTACTCTCATCAAGATTCCAGCAGCGCTGTTCTGAATATACTGCAGTCTCTGAAGGCTCTTTTTTGGGAGCCCAATGAAGAGTGCATTGCAGTAATCCAGTCTTGATGAGACAAATGCGTGGACCAGTTTCTCAGCGTCTGAAACAGTGAGAGTAGGGCGGAGTTTGGCAATGTTTCTAAGATGATAAAAGGAAACCTTACAGAGGTGTTTAATATGGGTTTCAAAGGTGAGTTGTTGGTCTAATTTTATGCCAAGGTTGGTAACTGTTGTGGTTAGTGGAATGGTGTGCCCAGATACTGCAATACTGGCTATGGGCGATGACTGGATCTGATGTGGTGTGCCAATCAACATCGCTTCCCTTTTTGCACCGTTCAACTGAAGAAAATTGCTTTCCATCCATGCATTTATCTCATCGAGGCAATCGGTGAGTATTGAAGTGGGTGAAGATGGAAAAGAAGCAGCAGTGCAGGGGGTTATGTCAACTCGAATGTAGAGTTGAATATCAACGGCATAGCAGTGAAATGGTATTCCATAGTGATTAATAATTTGACCAAGGGGAAGCATGTATGGAGTAAAGAGGATAGGCCCCAGTACCGACCCCTGGGGAACCCCATAGGTCACTGTATATGACTGAGATTTTGCCGTTCCAATGGAAATGTACTCAGTTCTGCCAGTGAGATAAGATTGGAACCAGGCAAAAGCGGCATCTGTGAGTCCAATGTGTTTTAACCGGTCGAGAAGTAGACCATGGTCAATTGTGTCAAAAGCCGCCGACAAATCAAGGAGAATTAACAGAGAAGGAGAGCCAGAGTCAGCTGACATCAGAAGATTGTTCGTGACTCTAACTAGAGCTGTTTCTGTACTGTGAGCCGGACGAAAACCTGACTGAAATTTTTCAAAAAGGTTATTGTATTTTAGATGGTCCTGCAGATGAGAAGCAACAACTTTTTCCAAAACCTTAGACAAAAAAGGAAGATTAGATATAGGCCTATAATTTGACAGAACATCAGGATCCAGAGTTGTTTTTTTAAGAAGTGGTCTGATTATGGCAGTTTTTAATGAGTTTGGTACATAGCCAGATTGTAAAGACTGGTTTATTACTTCCAAAATCATAGGACATATTGCAGTGATATGTGCTTTTACCAGAGCTGTTGGAAAAGGGTCCAGAGCACATGTGGAAGATCTCATCTTTCTAATAATGTCTTCAACCATTTGTTGTGTGGCTGCAGGGAAACGCTTTAGAGGCTTGGAAACCTTTAACTGCGTGTTCAACTTCTGCATGGGTGGATTTGTGTTGCCAGTAAGGTTAGAGCGTATTAAATCTGTTTTGGTCTTGAAAAAGGCCATGAAATCGTTACAGCGATCTTTATCGATTTCATTTAATGAAGGAACCCGTGGTTTTAGGAGATGATTTATAGTAGAGAAAAGCTGCTTAGGGTTTCCCATACTGTTGTTTATGATGCCTGAGTAGAACTGTGAGCGAGCCTCTCTAATGGACCTTGAGTATGCCCTTTGGTGTTCCCGGTAAGCCAGTCTATGGACAGTAAGGCCAGAGATCTTGCAACGCCGTTCAAGGACACGCCCAGCTGTCTTCATTTTCCGCAGTACCTTGGTAAACCAGGTAGCGGAGCGGGAGAAGGTAACTGTTCTTGTTTTAACAGGGGCATGAAGATCCAAGATGCTGCTCAATGATTTATTATAGAAGTCCACTGCATCACTGACTGATGCAAAACTTACAGGACAGTCTAAACAAAGGAGATGCTGTAAGTCATCTGTCAAGGTAACTGCGTTGATGTGTTTCAGATTTCTAAAGCAGATTTCACGTTTGGGTCTAATGAGGGGTAGTGCAGATGTCAGTTCCAAGGAGATGGCCTTATGATCAGACACCCCCAGATCATAGATAGACAAACTACTTACAGGGGCAGAGTCAGTAATCACTAGATCAAGGGTGTGCCCTCTGGTATGTGTCGGTACATCAACTAGTTGTGTAAGGTTAAAACAGTCCAAGACTTGCAAAAATTCAGATGCTAAGCGACATGAGGGGGTATCCACGTGAATGTTAAAATCCCCCAGCATTAAAATCGTTGTAGATGAAGTACACAGGGTTGACAGAAGATTTGACATCTCCGGAATGAAAGATGGTTTAGATTTGGGTGGCCGATAGATGAGCAAAATTGTCACAGGAGAAGGAAATTTGAGTCTGAGGGCCAAACCTTCAAAAGAAAACAGCTCAGGTAGGGATAATGGAGATAGATCCAGGTCGTTGCGATAGATCACAGCCAGGCCACCACCACAGCCAGTGTTGCGGGCTTTCTGAAAATAGCAGTAACCTGAAGGACAGGCTTCATTTAAAACAGAAAAAACCTCAGGTTGATGCCAGGTTTCGGTAATACACATTAAGTCCAGAGACTTATCCAGAATGTGGTCATGAATAAGACAGGATTTGTTTGTTAGGGATTGTGCATTAAGCAACTCAACTTTAAGGTTCGATGGGGCTCTGGATCTTGATATTGGTTTAAGAAGGTTAAAATCCACTCCACGTTTCTTATCCTGCTTAACAGGTAGCATTTTCCGGTTAAAATCCACTCCGCGTTTCCTATCCTGCTCGGCAGATGGCGTTGTCATGGAGACTGTAATGCTTCTAGTCCGAGAAGCAGCAGTGCTCAGATGATGTGTTTGCGATGCGACGGCTCGCACAGCCGACCAGAGAGATGGAATGGCTTGATCGATCCGTGAGTGGACAAACTTCCTTTTGGATGCTCTGTGAATGTAGCGAGGTCGCCGAAGTAGTCCAAGTTCTTTAATAACTGGCAGACACGCTGGAGTAGTGCGGTTGTTAAATCTCATCAGCTGGTTAACAGAATAATTCAACATTTTGTCGCTACTAGGGAGCCTCGCCGTCAGCTATGTACCGATGTACCGTAGCGGCAAAAACCAGAAAGTCCAAAAAGTAAAAAATGTGAAATAGTAAAAATGTAGGTCCAAATACTAATAATACTAAAAAGTGACTGTCACCAAAGTCACCAAATATATAACAATAAAACTAAATCCATAGGAAGTGTGGAGAAGCGGCGAACAGTACACGCCAGCGTCCTCCCCCTGGGTTCTAAGGGGTTCCCAGCATTCTCAGCTTAATTAATTAATATTTCACACATAGCAAATTGATGAGTAAAATCACAACACATAAACCTTTTCATCATGAACTTAAAGTAAAATTAATTAAATTGTCCTTAATATGTTTCTGTGTATGTAATTTAATCACTAAGAACATTTCTAGTGCACTACATCTGTAACTGGGTACAATATGGGACAGAGCTTCCGAAGCCCGCCAACAGAACAATGGTGACGTTAAAGATTTGAATCACGGCTGTTATGTCCCTAAGTTCAGACGTTGCAGGCGGTCCTTTAGGATTACAGAAGTAATAAATAAAATGCATTTTATTACGTTTTCATTTTATATATTATTTTTTATGGCTGTGTATATGCTCACGTTTTTGCCTTAAGCAACAGTCATAAAATATATATACATTTTATTCTAAATGATGCTTGTAAATTCCATCAAACTTAATTTATTTCTTGATCATACAAATATATACACAGAATATTTACTTATTCCTTCGGAGGTGCTGAATCGTGACCGCAAAAAATGAATGATTTATACACCATCAAAGTTATACAGATGGTCTATTAATATTTATTATACATCTACTGGAGAGACCACATTTAAATAGAACATATTTTACAAAGCATTACACATGGAAACGTACGGAGCCCCTAAAGTGACATGGAAGAAAAAATATATATAATGCGAAATCTCGCAATAACTTTGCGAGATCTCGCAATAATTGCATTTATATGTATTGCGAGATCTCGCAAAACTAACGGTCCGCTTGCATTAAGTAGTCGCTTCAGGTGTCTCTCGTGTTGGAATTTATTAAACATAAAAAGACATGAAATGTATTATTTGTAAGGTTTTTTATACTTCGTAATGCTCTTTATTTTTGTAATGACATTTACTATTTCACAGAGTTCAAACAACTGCTGAATGACTGCAGGGATCAGAGGGAATGGTCATTTACGGGATGAGCGTGTATAATTGTAGGAATGTCCAGTTGCGGGATGAGCATGGCAAAGTGCAGGGGTGTCCGATCACAGGGGGAGCTGTAGACTTACAGAAAACGTGCAAATTACGTACGAAATGAACGCAGAGTACGGACAAAAGGCTCCGTCCGTATCCGTTTCCGTATTTAACGTTGAGCATAGGGAGCAGGTAACATTTTTTAAATATAATGATGAGACTGGGGCTCAGGAAGTCCTCACCATATATGGAAGGTCCATTCACACTCATCCACACACAGAAGGACAGCCCACCTCAGGGTTAAATACCGAAGCGGGATCTTAAAGAATTCAGAGATCTCTCATTAATCACAGTCATCTGCCATTGATGATTTAGATCTCGCATTATATTTTTTCTTCCATGGCACTTTAGGGGCTCCGTAAAAAGCTCCGTATCGCCAGGAATAAAACCTAAGATATACTTACTGTCATGTGATATTAATAATCTTAACGACCTGGAAGTACATCAATTTATAATAAACTTTTGCGAGATCTCGCAATATATTTTTTTTCTTCCATGTCACTTTAGGGGCTCCGTAGAAACTAGATATTAACGTATGTAAGTATATTTAAAAAGCGAAATTCAGCATAGGATATGAGTCAAAATGAGTCATGGGATACGTGTTGAGTTGTTCACTCGTTCCCTCATTCACTACAGAGTACAAAGCATTTAGTACAAAATGAAGCGATAAATGAAAGTCCTGTAATCTTTTCATCACAACATCAAACACATTAAAGAATCCTGGATATTAGGAACTGTGTTTTATTTGACTATTTCTATCACTAAAAACACTCCTAGTGCACTATATCTGTAATAGGTCGGGATTTGGAACACCGCTCAATAGAAAAGCAGTAACGGATAGAGATTTGAATTGAGACTGTTTGCATAAATCGGACCAATCGGATTACAGCAGGATGTGACCACGCGGGTTCAATGGAGGAGGGGTGTTTTTAAGACGGCCAATGAGCGTGGAGCAGCGTTAGTACTTAAAGGCTGCGTCGCCTTCGTGCCATATTCATTGTTTCAGTTTGAGAAGTTCAGAACTCGCTTTGAAATGGCAAGAACCAAACAAACCGCCCGCAAATCCACCGGCGGTAAAATCACCCACGAAGCAGCTGGCCACCAAGGCTGCCCGTAAGAGCGCGCCCGCTACAGGCGGAGTGAAGAAGCCTCATCGTTACAGACCCGGCACCGTGGCTCTGCGAGAGATCCGGCGCTACCAGAAATCCACCGAGCTGCTGATCCGCAAACTGCCCTTCCAGCGTCTGGTGAGAGAAATCGCTCAGGACTTTAAGACCGACCTGCGCTTCCAGAGTTCGGCTGTGATGGCGCTGCAGGAGGCGAGTGAAGCTTATCTGGTCGGCTTGTTCGAGGACACCAACCTGTGCGCCATCCACGCCAAGAGAGTCACCATCATGCCCAAAGACATCCAGCTGGCCCGCCGCATCCGCGGAGAGCGCGCTTAACTTCATCTGTCCGCCTTCTCATTAAACCCAAAGGCTCTTTTAAGAGCCACCTAAATGATCAGACAAACGAGCAGCTCTTCCATTGTTCATGTATTTTTTTTTAACGTTAACGTCTATTATAAACAGCTGAAAGAGGTATTAGTGCCGTTTTAATTCATTCTTTTTAACACGTAAATATTTTGTATTATAAACTGGATATCCAAATATATTGCATATCCAATAGTTTGCAGAGTTACATAATCCTTTGTCTTAAAGAAGCTGCTCCATTTAATCAGAATCAGTTTTATTTGTCACATACGTAGATATACATGGTACAGCCAACAGTGAAATTCTTTCATGACTTCTCCACATAAAGTTAAATTTGTTTAAAAGGATAAGAAAAATTGAACGAAGATAAAATAAAATTTAATTGTATTGACACTGTGCAAATGGAATTATAAAAGTGGGTTGTGATTTTATGTGCTTTTATCTTACTCCAGTCTTCATATTTGCGTGGTTTAATTTGATTCTTGTTTAATGATTACATATTAAATGACATTTTACAAAACTTTTTAAAAATATCACTGAAAGGCAGGCACCTTCACAGTGTTTTAAGGGAACAACACCTTCTCTACTGACTACATAACATTTTAATACAAAGTAAACTGATATGTAATATTCAATATTTCTGTCTGTGTTTCTATTTTTGTTAATTACTAAAAACGTTTGTAGTGCACTACATTAGTAACTGGCTGCAATTTATGACAGCTTCAGAAGCGTTATCAGTCTTTTAGGATTACAGAAGAAATGAAAACACAAACATTTTACTTGTATTGTTTTTAGGAATTAAGAATCTGTGAAAACTGTAATGAAAAATTACATTTTGTCTGTAAATGTACACCCCATCTGGGTGGAGTTTCCATGTTCTCTCCATGTCCGCGTGGGTTTCCTCTGGGTTCTCCGGTTTCCTCCCACAGTCCAAAAACATGGATCAAGTCAATTGAGTTCTCCAAATTGCCCTATATAGAGTGTGTGTGTGTGTGTGTGCATATCTGTGTGTAAGTGTGTGCCCAGCAATAGATTGGCGTCCTGTCCTGGGTGTATCTGCCCAGTGCCCGAAACGTTCTCCCCCCCCCCCCGCGAAAGCGGAAGATAATGGATGGATGTAAATGTACATGCCCCTACTTGTTATTTCTCTCACTTTTCACACATAACACAAAAGAAACATCATTTTACTCAACATTTATCTTTAAAGTATATTAGTTCATATTAATTCATCTAATAGTTGTACATTTATATATGCAGTATATTAGTTTATTGTTGAATGGTGTTCTGACCCAAAATAATAACGTTTTATTTTGTTACTAACCTTATATACAGTGGGTTGCAAAAGTATTCATACCCCTTGAACTTTTCCATATTTTGTCACATTACAACCACAAACATAAATATATTTCACTGGAATTTAATGTGAAAGACCAACACAAAGTGGTATACAATTGTGAAGTGGAAGGAAAATTATACATGAATCAAATTTTTTTTTACAAATAAAAAACTGAAAAGTGTGACGTGCAAAAGTATTCAGCCCCCTTTTCCCTGAGTGCAACCAATTGCATTCAGAAGTTGCCTGATGAGTGCTAATGACTCAAAAGGGTCCACCTGTGTGTAATCTAATCTCAGTACAAATACAGCTGCTCCGTGACGGCCTCAGATGTTGGTTAAGAGAATATTGGGGAGCAAACAGCATCATGAAGTCCAAAGAACACACCAGACAGGTTAGGAATATGGTTTTGGAGAAGTTTAAAGCAGGCTTAGGTTATAAAAAGATTTCCCAAGCTTTGAACATCTCACGGAGCACTGTTCAATCCATCATCCGGAAATGGAAAGAGTATGGCACCATAGTAAACCTGCCAAGACAAGGCCGTCCACCTAAACTTACAGGCCGAACAAGGAGATCGCTGATCAGAGAGGCAGCCAAGAGGCCCATGATGACTCTGGATGAAATGCAGACAGCCACAGCTCAGGTGGGGGAAACTGTCCACAGGACAACAATTAGTCGTGCACTACACAAATGTGGTCTTTATGGAAGAGTGGCAAGGAGAAAGCCATTGTTAAAAGAAAACCATAAGAAGTCCCGTTTGCAGTTTGCCAGAAGCCATGTTGAGGACACAGCAAACATGTGGAAGAAGGTGCTTTGGTCAGACGAGACCAAAATAGCACTTTTTGGCCACAATGCAAAATGCTATGTGTGGCGGAGAAATAACACTGCACATCACTCTGAAAACACCATCCCCACTGTCAAATATGGTGGTGGCAGCATCATGCTCTGGGGGTGCTTCTCTTCAGCAGGGACCGGGAAGGTGGTCAAAGTTGATGGGAAGATGGATGGAGCCAAATACAGGGCAATCTTGGAAGAAAACCTGTTGGAGTCAGCAAAAGATTTGAGACTGGGGCGGAGGTTCACCTTCCAGCAGGACAACGACCCTAAACATAAAGCCAGAGCTACAATGGAGTGGTTTAAAAAAAAGAATATTCATGTGTTAGAATGGCCCAGTCAAAGTCCAGACCTAAACCCAATTGAGAATTTGTGGCAAGATCTCAAAACTGCTGTTCACAAACGCTCTCCATCCAATCTGACTGAGCTTGAGCAGTTTTGCAAGGAGGAATGGGCAAGAATTTCAGTCACTAGATGTGCAAAGCTGGTGGAGACATACCCTAAAAGACTTGCAGCTGTAATTGCAGCAAAAGGTGGCTCCACAAAGTATTGACTCAGGGGGGCTGAATACTTTTGCACGTCGCACTTTTCAGTTTTTTATTTGTAAAAAAAATGTTGATTCATGTATAATTTTCCTTCCACTTCACAATTGTATACCACTTTGTGTTGGTCTTTCACATTAAATTCCAGTGAAATATATTTATGTTTGTGGTTGTAATGTGACAAAATATGGAAAAGTTCAAGGGGTATGAATACTTTTGCAACCCACTGTATAATACATACATATTAAAACTTTGTTTGTTCAATGCCCCATGGGTGCTGAAAGGTGTTCTGGCATGACACATACAGAATACAAGTTATTATGTTAACGAGATTCATTTATATAATGTAGTTTATCAGTCCGTAGATAATATTTTATTCAATTCTGTCGAGTATAATATTTTTAACTTTTTTGCTAATCTTCCTTCCCGCCATTTTCTTCCCCTGTGATTCTCAAACAAAGAAACGAGCAGATGGGGTGAGCAGCTCATGACAGGAGGAGCTACAGAAAGTGCGTCATAGCTGAAGCTTGTACACAGACCAATCAGAACATGCGCTCGCAGTGACGCGCTGGAGTCAATAAACACCGCGCTTCGAGCCGCTCAGCTTTCATTCTCGGAACACAGCAGCAGTCTGAGCACCATGCCTGAACCAGCGAAGTCCGCGTCCAAGAAAGGCTCCAAGAAAGCCGTCACCAAGACCGCAGCTAAAGGCGGGAAGAAGCGCAGAAAGCACAGGAAGGAGAGCTACGCCATCTACGTCTACAAGGTCCTGAAGCAGGTTCACCCCGACACCGGGATCTCCTCCAAGGCGATGGGAATCATGAACTCGTTCGTCAACGACATCTTCGAGCGCATTGCCGGTGAGTCCTCTCGTCTGGCTCATTACAACAAGCGCTCCACCATCAGCTCCAGAGAGATCCAGACCACCGTGCGCCTCCTGATTCCCGGTGAACTGGCCAAGCACGCCGTGTCCGAGGGAACCAAGGCCGTGACCAAATATACAAGCTCCAAGTAAACCACAGCTTTACTCCAACAACCCAAAGGCTCTTTTAAGAGCCACCCACACTTTCAGTTAAAGAGCCCTTTATACTTTTATAAACTTTTAGGTTATAATGGAATAATATCACGTATATCAAACTACTGCACTTTAATTTCAACAAATCCTTTTTTTTTGGTAACTTCAAAAACGCAGTTGGGAAAGAACTGGTGTTGGAATAAATTCTCTAATTGATCAAAAATTAGATTTTATTTTCATATATTGAGTACATGTCATTAAAATGTTTAATCAACTGTAAAAAAAAAAAAAAGTGCTTTTTAAAGCTTAGTATTTGGAAGAAAATACGTGCAGAAGTTCAAGGGAGTGTCCTGAACCACATAAAGTTGCCCCTCATTCACTACCCATTACAAAGCGTTTCCCTACATATAAACTGATAATTAAAAAAACACATCACTCTCTAACACAATGTGATGCATAAATATTTTTGATATTTATACCCGTTTTGTTTTTTTTATATCCAATAAAGCGTCTAGTGCACTACATCTGTACTTAAGTGGGATTTAGAACACAGCTTTAGAAGCCCACCAACAGAACAATAGTAGCGATTTGAAATTTGAATCGCAGCTGATCAAAGACATTTGTTCATTTTATTTCTTCATACTGCAGTTAATAATAATAAAAACACTTTAAATTTTATTGGTATAAAATTGGTACCAATAAAGGCGACAGGTCCTGACGGTATCACTGGGCGTGTGCTGAAGGACTGCGCTGATCAACTTTCTGGGATTCTCACTAGGATCTTTAACAGGTCACTCTCACAATCATCCATCCCAGTCTGTCTGAAAACCTCAATCATAGTTCCGCTACCAAAGACACCACGGATTAACAGCCTTAATGACTACCGCCCAGTTGCTCTAACCCCGGTGGTCATGAAGTGCTTCGAGAAACTGGTCAGAAATCACATCCTTTCATTTCTTCCATCCAACTTTGACCCGCATCAGTTTGCATACAGGGCTGGCAGGTCGACAGAGGACGCAGTGGTCACGGCTCTTCATACAACCTTGAACCACCTGGAGCAGCAAGGATCCTACACCCGACTCCTTTTTGTGGATTATAGCTCGGCCTTTAACGCCATCATCCCCCACAGACTGATGTGCAAACTGTTGGACCTGGGTCTGCCTTACCTGTCTATGGATCAAAGACTTTCTGACGGGGCGCAGACAAAGGGTTAGAATAGGACCTCACACCTCCACAGCCATTAGCCTTAGCACGGGTGCCCCCCAGGGCTGTGTGCTGAGTCCCCTGCTCTATACCCTCTACACCCATGACTGCACCACTTCTCACACCAGCAACACCATAGTTAAATTCGCAGACGACACGACTATTCTGGGACTCATCTCTGGAAATGACGAGACAGCCTACCGGGATGAAGTGGAACAACTGTCATTATGGTGCACAGATAATAACCTAAGTCTAAATACATCAAAGACGAAGGAGCTGGTCATCAAGTAGACATCAAACCTATATTCATCAACAGGGACTGTGTAGAAAGAGTCACAAACCTTCGCTTCCTGGGTATTAATATCGAGGAGGACCTAACCTGGGGTGTGAACACCAAAAAACTGGCAAAGAAGGCACAGCAGAGACTCTACTTCCTGAGGACTCTCAGGAATAATAACATCAATCAGAGACTGCTGGTGTCCTTCTACCGTTCCACCATAGAGAGCATCCTCACTCACGGACTCTGTGTGTGGTTCTCCAGCTGCACTGCAGCACAGAAAAAAGAACTACAGAGGATTGTGAGTTCTGCAGAGAAGATCAGTGGATGCTCACAAAATTATTACAGACAATTCTCACCCCGGTCACCATCTCCTAGAACTGCTACCATCAGGTAGACGTTACAGAGCAATAAAAACAAAAACAAATCGGCTCAGAAATAGCTTCTACCCAACCGCTGTTCGGACACTGAATGGTGCATTGTAATTTTTTTACAAGTTATAATTCACTTTTGAACGTGCAATTTATGAACGTGCAATAAAAAACGTGAAATATATAAATATTTTATACACTCTTGTAAATAAATTCTTTCTTTCTTTCAAACATTTTTGTAAATTGTAAATTATAGTGTTCTCTTTTAAATCTCTTTATCTGTGTAAATTTAAGTATGTGACACCGAAAAGTATGGCACCTTAATTTCGTTATACCTGGTATAATGACAATAAAGATATTCTGATTCTGATTCTGATGTGATTTTGGAGCTCCCGAACGTGCTTTGTTAGCGCATGCGCTTTAACGACGTCTGAAAACAGGTGCGATTTGGATCCGCCGGAGAACGGGTATGCTTTTACTGCGCATGCGCTTTAAGAGGGCCCGAAAACAGGTGCGAGCGATGTATTTGTTATTTTATTTTGTGGATTTATTAAGATGTTATAAAGCGATATCTTTACCTCAGTTTCTATAAATCCAGGACTCACCTCTAGATTGAAGATCCTGCGGGGAATTCACCAGGGTTGTTCTATTTCCCCAAAGTTTTTCATCCTAACTACTTAATTATTAGTTCTTCAAATTAATAATAATCCAGAGTTGCATGGGATTATTACAGGTGTGTGTATTTCATTCTTGTTCTTATTTCAGTGTAATGTTTCTTTCAGTCAGACTCTCTTTGTCCTTTTCTTAATTTCTCATTCTCTCTTTCTCTTACAGTCTCTCTTGTCGTGTCTGTTTGTATTTCTTAGTTTCTATTTATCTAAGTACTCTATTTATCTTGTCTTTGTGTGTCTCTGTCTCGGTTCTCCTTTTGTGTATAGTGTTCCTGTATGAGGTCTATCATAGTAATGCTGCGTAAATCATACTTCTGTTCTGCTAAAATACTAACAACAAAGACTAACAGTAACTAAATGTTAGAACTCTGTAAGAGAACAATCTCTGAAAATAGAACATAAGTTATATCCACATTTTATATTTAATCAGTTTATTTAAAGTGATGATTTTCCCTCTAAGGTTTGAGAAGCCAACTTAATAATATGTACAGTAGAAAAGCTCGTCCAAACATTAGGTGGCGGTATTGTACTAATCTGGAAACCTAACCGCCAATAAACAGAAAGAGAAGAAAAAGAACAATAACAGCGCGTGTGTTTAGAGCTCCGAGAGATTGAATTAAAAAGAAAAAGTTGTGCACGTCATCATTATTCATCATCAGATCAAATCCAGTTCATTACTGAAGGTGAGATTCTTTATTAAACTTATTAAAGCTTTATACTATATGTGGATTATCAGGATGGAAATAAGACTGAATGAAGGTGCATTTAAGACTTTCTTCTAGATGACATCATTGTTTATAATCCTAATAACGTTAAAGATGTATGTGAATGCAGTGTAATCGGAAATAATAAAGTATAAAATGACATGTTCAGGATTCTCTCTCAGAACTCTCTCATTAAACAAAACACAATGCAGTGAACTTTATTCAGCAGAACAAACAAAAACATGTCATTTATTTTTACTGTTATCATGAACAAGGTCATGGAGGTGATGGATCCTATCCCAGCTCTCGTTTAATAAAAGGAGGAGAAACACCCTGAACCTGTTGGGTCATTGATATTTTTATTGATATTATGAGTGCTGGACGATTTTCTTTTTACTTGTACATTTGTGTCTACATATTCAGTACGTAAAAGTTTCGGTGGGTAGTCTGTTTTTTATATGCTGAATGTGTATTATTTTATTTTATTTTATTATATATTTTTTTAAAAAGCCCTAAATTGCACTTGTTCCAAATTTGTTTGGAATGTGTTGTAGAACTAAAATACAGAAATAATGTAAATAAGCAAATAAAATGAAGTTGGCCAGACAAAACATGAAATATCTTTGGTTCATAACTTTGGTTCATATACTTACGTAATAAAATAGAAGTAAATTACATTTTTACTAGCATTTTTAATATTGTCCCAGGTTTTTTTTTAAGAGTTTGTATAAAATATATGGGATTTTTTGTGAACTGTATGTTGTCTTGATTTAGAAGAAAATGTTACAGAAAAATTACTTTAAACTTATATGGTTATCTATATTTATTCCAATTAAAATAATTTTTTGCTCTACAACAAAACATATTAGCACAGGAGTATTAGAAAGCAGCAGTCACATCTGGAAAGAAGCAAGCACTCGGAGACATTTTAAATTGCTTTGAGGAAGATGTAAGTCCAGCGTCTTCCAAGAGAAATTATTAATTCTACAGTTCATCTTACTGTAGACATGATTGTAATGAGTTTGAGGGTGTGACACCAGGAACAGGCGAGTGGTGCAAACTAAAAGGCCTTATTTCACCAACAAAATGTTTTTTTTTAATAGACATCAGGATCATAAACTGTGCTACAGTATTGATGTTATAAACAGAGCACAGGTAAATCTCCCTCTGTAGGGTTCAAGCTCTCTCTCCCCTCGGTCTGCTTCCGACCTCTTTTACTGTCAACAAGAGGAGAGATAATTAGCGACATTCATCCCAAGCAAGTGTTACCATTTACATTCATCTCTGTCCTAAGCCCATCTTTCTTCTGCAGACTCTGCCCATCACACCCTCATACCACAATTATGTATCTTATAAAACACACATTAGAAATAGAGGTCTGCAGCTTTGCTTACTCTGCCATACTCCATATCTGAATGTGTTATGTAAAAGTAAAATTTATTTTTTCTCTCATCCAAAACTGTGGTTGCATATGTGCATTATAACGGATGTGTGATTACAATCCCTGATAGACCCATAAGATAGTTGGAGAAAGGATGCCCTTTATCTGTCTATCTTAGAGGGGGTTCCTCAAAAGGTCTTATTATGAATTTCTGATCTAGGATGATGACTAACATTTGTGTTGGACTATAAATATTGTATTTGCAGATAAAAGCATGAAATCTGTTTTTTTTCTTGTTTTAAAGACTCACGGTAAGAGAATTGATGTGGCTATAAAAGAGAAATAGGACAGCCTTCAAATAGACTATGAAGATGTTCTGAAGCACGTGTGGAGATTTTCAATGTGGCAGAATTGGAGTTCACCTCAGATATGTGCCCTGCAGCTTTGCCCTACTTATGGATAACATCTGTGTTGTGAATCTGGTATTTCCACATGCTATAAACTCTTCCTTTGGACTTCTACAGTGAGCGGTGAAGAATGTTAAACCACACCAAGACTCTGTATGAATACATGAATTAAGAAACAGACTTCTAAGGTAAAACCTTAGATCTTATGGCTGCCTGGTAGTCACTAGCTTTTAGTATTTTATAAGCAAACACTGACAACATTGTTTTACCTCAACATTCAAAAGACAAATTAGCAATTCTGTGGAGAATAAATTTTTTACTATGGAGAAATAAAATGTAGAAATCAGCACGTTCATAAAAGAAAAAAAATAATTTTCTGCCTACAGGAATACATTTCACAGAGTGAACATGAGCGCATCCACAGAGGAGAATAAAACTATTTCTACATACACTGTCGATGGAATGTCACTTAGTGGTCCCCAGAATGTTAAAACGGAAGAAAAGCCACATCCCTGCTCTCAGGATGAAAAGTCTTACACTTCACAGTTGAAACTTGACCAACAGCAGCCCATTCACACAGAAGAAAAAACATTCATGTGCTCACAATGTGGAAAAAGTTTTACTTATAAGAGTAATGTTAAACGGCATCAGCGTATTCACACAGAAGAAAAACCATTCATGTGCTCACAATGTGGAAAAAGTTTTAATTATAAGAGTAGTCTTAAACAGCATCAGCGTATTCACACAGAAGAAAAACCATATTCCTGCTCACAATGTGGAAAGAGTTTTACTCAACATAGTACTCTTATGCAACATTTGCGCATTCACACAGGAGAAAAACCATATTCCTGCTCACAATGTGAAAAAAGATTTAGTAATCTGTGTAATATTAAAGATCATCTGCGCATTCACACCGGAGAAAAACCGTTTTCCTGCTCACAGTGTGGAAAGAGTTTTACTCGGCAGTGTACTTTTATAGATCATCAGCGTATTCACACAGGAGAGAAACCATATTTGTGCTCAAATTGCGGTAAGAGTTTTACTCGGAAGAGTCATCTTATAAGGCATCAGCGTATTCACACAGGAGAAAAACCATATTTCTGCTCAAATTGTGGTAAGAGTTTTACTCGGAAGAGTATTCTTATAAAGCATCAGCGCATTCACACAGGAGAAAAAACATATTTCTGCTCAAATTGTGGTAAGAGTTTTACTCAGCAGAGTCATTTTATAAAGCATCAGCGTATTCACACAGGAGAGAAACCATATTCCTGCTCAGAGTGTGGAAAAGGTTTTTCCCGAATACCTAATTTGAAACGACACCAGCACACTCACAGTAGAGGAAGAACTTCTTCCAGCTCACAGTAGCCAGGTTTTTATCCAAATATTTTGCAAACATTGTGAGTATACAAATCTTTGGGCAGAAATTATAAAAAAAAAAGGATGACATCCTATTTACTCTATAAACAGTGTTTTTTATTGATTTTACATTTATATTTTAATTTCATGTAATTTACCTCCATTATAATAATAATGATGTTATCATAATGATGTTTTTAGATGATTTTTTTTTCCACTGAGAAAACAGGAAGTTGTTATTTTGGATCTGATTTCATTATGAACCTTCTGTAATTGAGGATCTGCACATGTGGGATCATTAGAGTTCTATGGGAGGTCAGGTTTTAGTTCTTTATTTAGATTTGAATGATTAATAGATCAGTGACCTTGAGTTTAGATAAGGTTTCAATAAAGTTTAAATGAATCTTTTTAGTTTTAGTCTCAATCATGTTTACATTTCCTCTTTATTATATTATACATTGTCAGTTTTTATATTTTAATGGAACCAATACAAATGTGTTTTGTTTCTATTTGTAACCATTTATTATCTATTATATATTGTATAATCTAAAGTCACAACCTGATCATTAAACTGATTCCTCATCTGTGAACAATAAACATAAAATTTTGGATTAAACTGTGTCTCTGTGAGTTCTTTTCCTGAAAGTAAATATGTCCTTCCACATTTTTAGTGTTACAAACAGAATTGTATACATACATCAGCATATTCACACAGGAGAAAAACCCTTTTCCTGCTCACATTGTGGAAAAGGTTTTACTGAACAGAGTCATCTTATAGTGCATCAGCGTATTCACACAGGAGAAAAAACATTTCTGCTTACAGTGTGGTAAAGGCTTTACTAAACAGAGTAGAAATATAGTGCATCAGCGTATTCACACAGGAGAAAAACTTTTCCTGCTCACAGAGTGGAAAGTTTTACTAATCAGAGTAGTCTTACAGGCCATCTGCCCTACAGGAGTAAACCCTTATTTCTGCTCACAATGTGGAAAGAGTTTTACTTAGCAGAGTACTCTTACAAAACATCAGCGTATTCACACAGGAGAAAAACCCTATTCCTGCTCACAGTGTGGAAAGATTTGAAACGATAACAGCGCATTCACACAGGAGGAAAAACTTCTTCCAGCTCTTAGTAGCCAGAGTTTTGTTCAAAACATTTTCGCGGTGGGGTTCCCCATGCCCATCCAGGGGAGAACGTCTCGGGAGTTGGGCAGATAAACCCAGGACAGGACGCACACTCACACAAACATACTCTACATGGGGCAATTTGGAGAACTCAATTAACTTGATCCATGTTTTTGGACTGTGGGAGAACCCGGAGGAAACCCATGCTGACACGGGGAGAACATGGAAACTCCACCCAGATGGGGATTCGAACCGGGAATCCCTAATGCTGATAGGCAAACGTGCTAACCACTAAGCCACCGTGCCGCCACTATTTATATATGTATATATTATTATTATATTCATTCATTCATTCATTATCTCCCGCTTTATCCTCTAGTAGGGTCGCGGTGGGGTTCCCCATGCCCATCCAGTGGAGAAGGTTTCGGGCGCTGGGCAGATAGACCCAGGACAGGGCGCCAATCCATCGCTGGGCACACACTCACTCACACAGACACACTCTATATGGGGCAATTTGGAGAATTCAATTGACTTGATCCATGTTTTTGGACTGTGGGAGGAAACCGGAGAACCCGGAGGAAACCCACGCGGGCACGGGGAGAACATGGAAACTCCACCCAGATGGGGATTCGAAACGGGAATCCCTAGTGCTGAGAGGCAAACGTGCTAACTACTAAGCCACCGTGCGGCCATTATTATTATATATTATTATATATTTTTTTATATATTAAATATACTATTAAAAAACAAGCATAGGATGAGAAAGGTCTACATAACAATGTCCACAATACAAAATACACAAAATCTAGAAATGCAGATGGTCTAAGCAACTCTGGAAATGATGTTTCCAATAACTGCTCAACATTGCGAAGTGAAAAGAGTATCGCTGCATGAAATATAATGTTGTTTAATAGAAATAGAAATGTTTAACATTTTAAATCGACACATTTGAAGTTTAATAAAAACACATTAATACTTTTTGAACATTCACAACTTTCAGGACGTACTGGCAAGAAAACAAATTTTTACTGATTTACAAACATTTATATTTTCATTGGCGGCACGGTGGCTTAGTGGTTAGCACGTTCACCTCTCAGCATTAGGGATTCCCGGTTCAAATCCCTATCTGGGTGGAGTTTCCATGTTCTGTCCGTGTCTGCATGGGTTTTCTCCGGGTTCTCCGGTTTCCTCCCACAGTCCAAAAACATGGAACAAGTCAATTGAGTTCTCCAAATTGCCCCATGTAGAGTATGTTTGTGTGTGAGTGTGTGCCCAGTGATAGATTGGTGCCCTGTCCTGGGTGTATCTGCCCAGCGCCCGAAACATTCTCCCCTGGATGGGCACGGGGAACCCCACCGCGACCCTAATATAGGATAAAGTGGAAGATAATGAATGAATGAATGAATGAATAAATATATTTTCATTTTATTTACCTCTTTTATTCTCTAACCTTTATGACAATTTATTAAAGACTTTGTTTAAACCAGCTGCTGTGTTTCAAGAGATCATCATGATCAAAAGGGCTGTAGACTCATTAATTTAATAATCAAGTAATCTGTATATTAAGATTCAATTATATCTTTTTTTTAGATTCTTTTTAATTAATTAGTTTTTTTTTTATAAATTCAGAAGTCCTGGCATTTCTTTTCATTTACTGAGAAAACATTTATTTAGATTTAGATTAGAATGAGTAATAACCATTTATTATGTATTGTACAGTTGTGTTCAAAATAATAGCAATGTGTTTAAAAACATGAGTTAAGCACAAAAACTTTATAGTAGTTTTTATGTCCATGCATTGGGAACATTGCATACTGTTTTCCAAATCAAAACATGATGAGAAATGTATATAATTCCTAACTACTTTAGAGAAAATAATAAAAAATGACCATTGGGCTGTTCAAAAAATAGCAGTGTCTGCATTTGTCTTTACAAACTCAAAATCTGTACTCCTTTTTTATGATTTAGCATTCCTGTGATTCTCTAACCTAATATTTAGTTAAATAACCACAGTTTTTTAGAACTGCTTCACATCTGTGTTGCATAGAGTCAACCAACCTCTGGCACCTTTCAGCCCAGGATGCTTTGACTATATCCCACAATTCATTTGCATTTCTTGGTATTGCCTCAGAAACGGCATCTTTGATGTCACCCCACAAGTTTTCTATCGGATTTAGGTCTGGGGATTGGGCTGGCCACTCCATAACCTCAATTTTGTTGGACTGGAAACAAGATTGTGCTCGTTTACTGGTCGTTATCTTGTTGAAACACCCATTTCAAAAGCAGTTCCTCTTCAGCGTAAGGCAACATGACCTGTTCAAGTATTCTGATATATGCAAACTGGTCCATGATACCTGGTATGAGGTAAATAGGCCCAGTAAGAGAAACATGCCCATATCATCATGCTTGCAATACCATGCTTTACTGTCTTCAGAGTGTACTGTGGCTTGAATTCAGAGTCTAGGGCCCTTGGACCCTTATGAATTTTACTTTCATAAGTCCACAATATGTTTCTCCATTTTTCTTTGGGCCAGTTCATGTGTTCTTTTGCAAATTGTATCCGCTTCAGTACATGTCTTTTTTTTTACAATGGGTCTTTGCGGGGACTTCTTGCTAATAGATTAGCTTCACACAGGCGTCTTCTAACTGTCACAGTACTTACAGGTAACTTGAGACAGTCTTTTATTATCCTGGAGCTGATTATTGGCTGAGCCTTTGCCATTCTGGCTATTATTCGATCCATTCGAATGGTAGTTCTGCATTTTCTTCCATGTCTCTCTGGTTTTGCTCTCCATTTTAAAGCATTGGAGATCATTTTGGCAGAACAGCCTATTATTGTCTGTACTTCTTTATAAGTTTTACCCTCCCCAATCAACTTTTTAATCAAACTTCGCTGCTCTTCTGAACAATGTCTCGAACAACCCATATTTCTGAGTCTTTCAAGGAGAAATGCATGTACAGCATGTCCTGGCTTCACCCTTAAATAAGGGCCACCTGATTCACACCTGTTTCCTCACAGAATTACTCCTCACTAATTGAACTCCACACTGCTATTATTTTGAACACACCCCTTTCAATTAAATATTCAAATACAATAACAATAATATTCAAATCAATAGCATGTATTTCACGAATGCTGAGACTGTTGGCTTTCTAAGAATCTACTGCACCAACTGGCAAATTGTTTGTCATGTGGTAATTTAATTTATAATTAATTTAATTCATTCATTATCACCCACTTTTCCTCTATTAGGGTCGCGGTGGGGTTCCCCATGCCCATCCAGGGGCGAACGTCTCGGGCGCTGGGCAGATAGACCCAGGACAGGGCGCCAATCCATCGCTGGGTACACACTCACTCACTCAAACACACTCTATATGGGGCAATTTTAGAGAACTCAATTAACTTGATCCATGTTTTTGGACTGTGGGAGGAAACCGGAGAACCCGGAGGAAACCCACGCAGACACGGGGAGAACATGGAAACTCCACCCAGATGGGGATTCGAACCGGGAATCCCTAGCGCTGAGAGGCGAACGTGCTAACCACTAAGCCACCGTGCCGCCCGCTATAATTAATTTATTAATTATAATTTAATTTAATTAATTTATGGTAAGTCATATTGGACTGCTATTATTTTAAACACAACTGTATGTATAAGATATAGACATTTATATAAAAATATATATTTCTTTTATCTTTCTATTTGTTTGTATCTCTGTGTGTGTATCTTGTATGCATATATAAGATAAGGATTGACTGGTTAACTCTGTTTAATCCAAGACCATACTAAAATTAGAATTGCTTTGAAATAAGAGCAAAATAAATGAATCACACAACAATCAGTAAGGAATTGGTTAAAATAAGTTTTGTGAATTTTTTCAAATTGTGAATTTGAGCGTTAGTACTATTAATTCAATTATTTTATGTGGACAAGCTCTTCTTTATATCAGTCTATAACATTCAGATTATGTTAAAGAGTATTGTGCCAGTGGATCAGATACAGCAGAGCTGCTGAGTCTTTTAAGCACTTTAGTGACAATGAACTGAGAATAATCTACCAACCAAAAGTTTCCAATCACCAGCATAATGAAAATGTGTCTAATAGAGTGTACAGTAAAAAGAAAAGTGTTCAAATAATCCAGCAGCACTGATGTGTTTTACAGTAACGAGTGAATCAGGCACATCATAACATCAATGCCAAGACTCATCCACCACCAAAATAATGCATGCTCTGGGGTAGTTCTCGAGGTTTCTTGACAATTAAAGAGGGTAGGTTAGACTAACAAAGTTTGCACTTGTTTGAATAGATTACAGTTTGTTATTGAGCTTTAATGTGCATTTATATGGTTAGTGATATATATGGTTATATGGTTAGATGTGTGTAAGTATTGACAATACAACCCCATGTACACACAAAACATGCATCAACAGAAGGTTAACATTGTAGTAAGGTTTGTTAATCCAAACTTCTAATGAGATTTTCTTATGTTCATATTTTAACCTCTTGAAAGGTCAAGCATAAACTTCTTTATTCTTTATAGACTTTATTCTTTACTGACTACAATATATATATATATATATATATATATATATATATATATATATATATATATATATATATATATATATATAACACAATATATATTTAATAGGAATACATTTCCTAAATTCTAAAAATCGTTTTTATTTATACATATGGATCTTGTTTATTTTAGCAAGTTCCTGCAGTATGCTGTGTTCAATGCCTTCTTTGTGGTTGCCTGTGTTGAAGCTTATATTATAACGTTTGTCATAATAATGGCCCCAAATTCAAACTTGTTGAGCTGTGATAAAATGAAAGGAAGGTCTAAGTTCATTTGGCACATTTTGCATTTAACATCATTACATAAAGTAAATCAAACTTCACATTTAAACATAGAAGGAACCAGGACAAACTTTATGGCTTAAAGACCAGGAACAGCTTCCTTTGACTAAACAACACTATACCCACTCAGCTCAACTCTGTATTCATCTAAAAACTGAAAGATGCTATCTAGACCATGATCTGTTGCATAAGATAATTACATACAATGAATATTACATTTGGATGGAAAATGTTTTTTTTTTATATGTTGTTCATGTGGCGGCACGGTGGCTTAGTGGTTAGCACGTTCGCCCCTCAGCGCTAGGGATTCCCAGTTCGAATCCCCATCTGGGTGGAGTTTCCATGTTCTCCGGTTTCCTCCCCCAGTCCAAAAACATGAATCAAGTCATTTTGAATTCTCAAAAATTGCCCCATATAGAGTGTGTTTGTGTGAGTGAGTGAGTGTGTGCCCAGCGATGGATTGGCGCCCTGTCCTGGGTCTATCTGCCCAGCGCCTAAGACATTCTCCCCTGAATGGGCATGGGGAACCCAACCACGACCCTAATAGAGGATAAAGCGGGAGATAATGAATGAATGAATGTTGTTCATGTCATTTTGATAATCAAAAATGGTAAAAACACAAAAGTCACAAATTGGTCATGTACACTGTATATCATTTTCTGATCTCTAAAGGACTGTGGATAGATAGTGTCATTACCTGGTCACAGATGTACAAGGAGAATATAATGATAAAAAAGCCAGTTGTTCGATATCTTTCTTTTCTTTTTATCCAGTTTTCAAAAACATATTTCATGAACTGAGGGTTTATGATTATCACCTTCAGGACAAGAAAGAATTCTGTTGTAAGTAGTCTTTATGATCATTCATGATTCTTGATTCATGTAATCGATTTTTCTATTATTTCCAAAATATGATCTACTTCACTCTGGGATATAAAAAAAACAGACCCAAAGATCAATCAGTAGACCTTAATGTATCTTTTGATGCAGTGGACACCACTAGCTGTGACGTTATGTTTATGAGATTCCACCAATTGTTGTAACTCCTTGGAGGTGTTCAGTGCGCTTCTGAAGCCCTCCAAAGAAATTTTGAATGGAGCATGCAACATATCCCACTGGATCTGTGTGAGACGTTCAGCATGTGTGTAATTCATAAATCTATAAGTTCGGTTATGCCACTTGCCAGAGATATATATCCTTCAAACACCGAGAAAAGGGCACCTGGGTCAACTGAGGGTGAGAATTCATTGGAGTTACGCACAATGTATGTGGTCCTACTTGATATAAAATGTCCCTTTGTTCCATAAAAAGAAGAGACAAGAAAATATTTTCCTCACAACCGCCAAGTTGGCGACAAACATCTGGCTAGGTTGTTTTTCGACGCCAAGTTGCCAATATGGCAGGAGTTTATGGGAACACACCGCCACGCCCATGGGCATACGGATATTTGCAAGCTGCGTGTACTGTAGGGTCCTTTAACTTCTTTCCCCTTTAATGATCCAGTATCTTGGGGCTTATTTCCTTTTCAGATTACAGATGGCATCACATGTCTGCAAGTGTATTGATCAATACTTTTTTTAAAACCTTTTTTTTCCCCTTTCATCCAAATGCTTCTGTGCCAACCCCATCCAGCTTTTCCAACCACAGGCCAGCACTCCTCTCTCCATTAAGGCGTAGTCGAAAGGTGGCGTAGTCGAATTAGCTTCTTAAATCTCATACAGTAATTACACCGCGTTGCCCTGTTTCGGCATCGCTGATAGAGTAAATATCTAAGCCGCCACACATGGTTGGTTCCTTAGCCACAAACCTGCAACTGCTTCAGGGTTTTTAGACTTTGGAAGGAAATCCGAGAACCCAGAGGAAACCCATGTGGATACAGGGAGAACATGGATCCACAACGCAGAGATGCCAACATGCTAACCATTGCGCTACACACGTTCTTCTTCTTCTTTTGGGGTTGCCACATCGATGTACTTGCCTTAAGGGCTTGGTCAGTGTTTAATGCCAGATGCCCTTCTTGGCACAGCACTCACCCTCTAACAGGCCTGGGGACACACAATAGGTACAATTTAGAGCAGCATATTTACATTGAATCCTTATTTATGGACTGTGGGAGGAAACCCACACGGACAAGGGGGCAACAGGGAAACTCCACCCAGATCGGGATTTGAACCAGGAAACAACAGTGCTGAAAGGAAAATGTGCTAAGCTGCCCGTGCCACATTTGTCATTATTATAACATCAATAAAATAAAGCCACTTACTCTGCTTCTTGGTGGTTGTATAGAATATATAAACCTCCTTAGGATGCCAGGTTATATGTTTAGTTGACCACCAGCACAATTGGTCTAGACGTCTAAAAGCGAAGGAACTTAAAAGTACGGATTTTACGATGTCATTATACAATGTTATTATTTTGGTACTACATATTCGTTTATTATCTCCCGCTTTGTCCTATATTAGGGTCGCGGGGGGGTTCCCCATGCCCATCCAGGGGAGAACATTTCGGGCGCTGGGCAGATATACCCAGGACAGGGTGCCAATCTATCGCTGGGCACCCACTCACACTCACAAACACACTCTACATGGGGCGATTTGGTGAACTCAATTGACTTGATCCATGTTATTTTTGGACTGTAGGAGGAAACCGGAGAACCCACGCAGACACGGGGAGAACATGGAAACTCCACCCAGATGGGGATTCGAACCAGGAATCCCTAGCGCTGAGAGGCGAACGTGCTAACCACTAAGCCACCGTGCTGCCTAAAATCTATTTAATCATATTAATTTATTTCATATTTGTACATTTATATATACACAGTGTAGCTGCCTCCGATTTAAAGTCGACAGCACAAATATTCTTGCCAATACTGATTAGGTTTATTCTTGAGTTTGTACCTTAACCTTGTACATAACTTTACACCCAACCGTAAGAACTGTAACATAACTCACAAACAAATATACAATGAACAATTTCTACATTGTAAACTCTTAATCTTAAGAATGACCCTTTGCTGGTTTAACCACACGAATTTACATCTTGATTTAGAAACGTAATTACATATCAATTCACCTTAATACTAGAAAAGGTAATAAACTTTACATAAACATACCAACAGAACATAAACCTCATTGGCTGCATAAGTATCAAAGAGAGCTATAGTTTCATGTTGTGACTTGCTGCTCTTCAGCTTCTGAATAAACCTTAATGCTAACTCTGGAACCTTTGTAATGTGGTAAACATGGAAATTAACGTTGTCAATGTTCTTAAAAGAACAGAAAATATGAAATAGAATTTTCTACAATTTTACAAAGTTTAAACCAATTAAAATATAAACTGCTCATATAGGCAAGTTACACACAGTATATTTGTTGATTGTTGAATGTTCTGACCCCCAACAAAAGCGTTTTATTTTGTTACTAACCTTCTAAATACATATTAACAGTATTTTTGTTCGATGCCCCATGGGTGCTGAATGGTGTTCTAGCATGACACATTTATACAGAATACAAGTTTGAAGAAATTCATTTATATAATGTAGTTTATCAGTCCGTAGATATTATTTTAATATTGTTATAATATTTTGAACTTTATTGCTAATCTTCCTTCCCGCCATTTTCTTCCCCTGTGATTCTCAAACAAAGAAACGAGCAGATGGGGTGAGCAGCTCATGACAGGAGGAGCTACAGAAAGCACGTCATCGCTGAAGCTTGTACACAGACCAATCAGAACATGCGCTCGCAGTGACGCGCTGGAGTCAATAAACACCGCGCTTCGAGTCACTCTGCTTTCATTCTCGGAACACAGCAGCAGTCTGAGCACCATGCCTGAACCAGCGAAGTCCGCGCCCAAGAAAGGCTCCAAGAAAGCCGTCACCAAGACCGCAGCTAAAGGCGGGAAGAAGCGCAGAAAGCACAGGAAGGAGAGCTACGCCATCTACGTCTACAAGGTCCTGAAGCAGGTTCACCCCGACACCGGGATCTCTTCCAAGGCGATGGGAATCATGAACTCGTTCGTCAACGACATCTTCGAGCGCATCGCCGGTGAGTCCTCTCGTCTGGCTCATTACAACAAGCGCTCCACCATCAGCTCCAGAGAGATCCAGACCGCCGTGCGCCTCCTGCTTCCCGGTGAACTGGCCAAGCACGCCGTGTCCGAGGGAACCAAGGCCGTGACCAAATATACCAGCTCCAAGTAAACCACAGCTTTACTCCAACAACCCAAAGGCTCTTTTAAGAGCCACCCACACTTTCAGTTAAAGAGCTCTTTATACTTTTATAAACTTTTAGGTTATAATGGAATAATGTCACGTATATCAAACTCTTGCACTTTAATTTCTACAAAATCCATTGTTTTTTGTTATATAAAGAACTCGATCAACGCAGTTGGGAAAGAACTGGTGTTGGAACAAATTCTCTAATTGATCAAAAGTTCTAAGATTTTATTTTCATATATTGAGTACATGTCACTAAAATGTTTTATCAACTGTAAAAAGTGCTTTTTAAAGCTTAGTGTTTGAAAGAAAATTTGTACAGCAGTTCAAAGGGAGTGTCCTGAACCACAAAGTTGTCCCTCATTCACTACCCACTACAAAGCGTTTCCCCAAAAATAAACTGATAATAAAAAAACACAATATGTGATGCATAGATATTTTAGATATTTATTTGTATATATGTTTTTTTATAGCCAATAAAGCGTCTAGTGCATTACATCTGTACTTAAGTGGGATTTAGAACACAGCTTCAGAAGCCCGCCAACAGAACAATAGTAGCGGTTTGAAATTTGAATCGCAGCTGATCAAAGACATTTATTCATTTAATTTTTCACGTCATACTGCAGTTAATAATAAAAAAAATACTTTAAATTGTATTACTTTAAAGCATTAAGAAGAAAAAAACGTTACGAATTTCACATTTGGTCTCGAAATGTTTTAGGGTAATGTTTCTGTAAATTGCAATGGGATAAAAGTTTTTGAAATACACACACACTTTTCATACGTATAAACGTTGTGCTTTTAATTTGGACTTATTTTTAATTTCCGTTGACTCCCGGATCATATTCAATGCCGTTATTTAAATCAGTTCAAATTCGCTTAGGATAAAAGCGTCTGTTAAATGACTAAATGTAAATGTAGTTGAATAATTACTTGTAACATTGTTGATCTTATTGTTCTTTAAAGGATTAAGAAACCGTGCTGTTCAGAACTAAGCGTGCCGTGCTGTTGTCAGGCACCTCCTCCTTGTCTTCTACCGGGTCCTGTAGAGGTGTTTAAGTAAGACGGTTAGATTACACAGTGTTATACTTCATTGCATCAATGTACCTAATAAAGTGGCCGGTGAGTGTCTATGACAAAGCGGGTCATCACACACACACACACACTTAAATTTTAAATAAATAAATAATAATAATAAAAGAGATCAGAAGAGAATAAATAAGTAAATGTTCATAATGTTAAATTCCAGAGAATGATGAGAATCCACATGAGTGAAATGAGGAAGAGGAGTGAATAAATGAGTTCAGTATGAAGTAACTCGAGTGTGGAGGACAGAGTCCTCACCAAAACTTCACAACACTTTACTGATCAAACTCCAACTCCATCATCTCATTAAACATCACTGTCTCTCATCTCATCAATCAGCTTTAACTCTGATCAATCTGATCGATTCCTTACACACGCTCGCTCCAAAATATTGTGGAAAGTTAAACAGAACAGTGGAGACTGTTAGAGCTTCAGATACACTGATGAGCTTCATGTAGATTTAACATGGAGATAATGATTAGAATCAAATATAGGAGTTCAGTCAGTGTGTGTGTGTGTGTGTTCATACTGTAATAAACCTGATGATGATTTATTCTTTCTTACAAATTATGATTATTTCTGAGTCTAAGACAGGATTGTGGGTAAATGCTGTAGATTTTCAGCATAAATCCCCCTGAGTGACAGCAGTGTGAACTGATACTCTGATACATTTATGTTCCACCTCATCATTATTTCTGAACTTATTGAATCTGAATGTTTCTACATTACATTTATAATTTTATAAACTGTATCTTTGTTCTGATGGGTCAGTCATTCAGAGGTTGTTCACATACTTCTTTTTTTATGTAATGTATGTAAATGTTATAACAAATGCATTCTACTTTAGTTACTAATCTTTTGTTTAAATGTTTTTAATCCAGTGTAATAAAATAATCTAGAACAATGATCATTGCTTAAGAGTTTATTTAACTCTTAATATCGACTTAATTTAACTCTAAAAAATCGACGCCCTGTCCTGGGTGTATCTGCCCGGTGCCCGAAACGTTCTCCCCTGGATGGGCATGGGGAACCCCCCCGCGACCCTAATCCATCCATTATCTTACGCTTTATCCTATATTAGGGTCGCGGGGGGGGGGGGGGTATAATCGTTAGTATATCTTAAAGATTTTAAGTTTTCATTCATTCATTCATTATCTCCCGCTTTATCCTCTATTAGGGTCGCGGTGGGGTTCCCCATGCCCATCCAGGGAAGAACGTCTCGGGCGCTGGGCAGATAGACCCAGGACAGGCCGCCAATCCATCGCTGGGTATTTTAAGTTTTTAAAATTTTTATATTTAAAGAATTGTGCTCTTGCTATTCCATCATTTTTACATTGTTATTCTTTTGTCATTACATTGTTATTACAATGCCCTTAGGTAGCTATAGCTAGCTTTTTTATTATTATTTGTGTATTTGTGTGTGTGTGTGTGTGTGTGTGTGTGTGTGTGTGTGTTCTGACCCTCTTTGTCATATATATGCTCTCATCAACAAGTCAGAAGTCAGTCAGAAGAAGAATGTAAGCATTCAAAACTTATTTTAATCACACTTTTAAATTATTATTTTTAAAAATATTAAACGTCTTAAATTGAATTGAAAATATATATTACAAAAATTATCCCAAACAGGATTTCAATTTAATAAAATAGGACGTTTGTGCTGTGATCAACTGTCCAGTAGATGGCGGTATCTACAAAGTATCCGACAATGAACCACGTTATAATATAATAAATATATAGCATAATATTTTTATAATATAAGATTTTTTTTAAATGTGCCGCTACATGGAGGCAAAGTATTTTTTTTACCTATGTTGGATACATAATGCCAAGACAAAACTGAAAAGTTAGAGGCCCGTAACCAATCAGGCCGTGGTCTCATTAGCCTATTCCCAGAATGAATTCCATCGGAGCAAGAAGAAAATCTGAAATTGAAGTGAAATAGCTATCAGAAATTCATATCCAACATCACCAACTGAAAAGAGAATCACTGTGTGACATATAAGGTAGAAAGGTTTAGTAATTCAGTTTGCCACATTTGAAGTTTTATTGAAGCACATTTGCTGCTTATGGAACAGTTAAGAACCTTTCAGGACGTAGTGGAAAGAAAACAAATGGATGACATCCTATTTACTAAATTATCCAAAAACAGCATTTATACTGATTTTACAAACATTTATATTTTCATTTCATTCAACTCATTTCAACATGTTGGGTGGGAGGAGGGGTAAAAAAAAGTCAACAGGTAAAAAAACAAAATTTGCGTCAGTGTCCAAATATATATGGCCCTAACTGTAGATATGCATATGGATGTGTAGGTGTGTGGTGTTTTTGTGTGGGTGTATTTGGATTTTAGGATGTGTGTGTGTATGTTTGTATGTGTATAGGTATGTATATACCTGTGTATATATATGTATATTGGAGTGTATTTATAGGTTGTTTCCTTTTTTCCCTTTCTCTTCTTTTTCTCCTCTTCTTTACTGCCTGTCACGCATTGGCAGAATAAATCAATCAATTAAATAAAAGCCAAATTAACAGGAATAGGCTATAATAATCTGTAGAACTGTTCCTGTAAAAACGTATAAAAATAATAATAATAATTTCATGTCATTTACATCCATTATCCTTTATTCTCTAACCTTTGAAATAATTTATAAAAGACTTTGATTAAACCAGCTGCTGTGTTCCAAGAGACACAAAAACACCAGAAGGGCTGTAGACTAATGGTTGATTTAATAATCAATCAATCTGTAAATTGAGATCCAGTTGTTACACTTGTGCTGAGCGTCCCGTTGCCGGAGAAAAATTAGAGAGAGTCGTGTAGAAATGATGCAGAACACGGTGTTTAATTCTCCTCCAAGCGGGATAATAGAAAAACCAGAAACAAAGTCTTTCAAAAAATAAACAGAACACGACCTCCCTCTGTCGGCAGAAAAAGGCGGCTCACGACGAAGTGACGTGGCGTGTGGACGAGAGGGGGGGAGTCGGTGTATTCACGGCGCAGAACCCGAGGTGGTTATTCCTCTCGTGGTGAGCGATCCTGGGGAAGAGTTGCGAGTCAGAAAAAACAAGAGCCAGTCTCGCCAGAAGATAAACAGGAGCGGTGCGGGTTCGTGGTATGCAGCGTGCATCAACGAGATGTCGACCAAAAAACTCTGCGCCGATGGATCCGGACTGGCGGCTTAAAAGGACGCTGTCGTCAGTGAAGCACACCTGCACCTAATAGTCGGGAGAGGGCGATCTGTGATTAGTGGAATGAGAAACCGGTGTGGAGATGGGTGTGTGCGGTACGGAGCGTGAAGCAGCGGGACGTGGGCGTGTCGGTGAAGTGGGTGTGTGAGCAGGAGCGAGCGGAGTGGAGGGGCGTGAACGGGAATGTGTAACATCACCCCCCCCAGAAAAAAGGCGGTCCCACCTGGGACCTGCTCCCTCGAGGCACAGTCCGTGGATGTCGGCGAGGCGGCCGACCTCTAGGACGAGGGGCGGAAAGGTCTGGGTGATCCCGGTGGAACTCTTGGACCATGCTCGGATCCAGGATGTCCTCGGCAGCGACCCAGCTCCTCTCCTCAGGACCGAATCCCTCGCAATCCACCAAATACTGCACCTTGCCCCGGTGCCGGCGGGAGTCCAACAGAGAGGACACAGTGTAGATGTTGGATTCGCCTTCCTCCTGTGTCTCTTTATTGGACTCTGTCCAATTGGTGTCGAGTGGACCTGGAACGAAGGGCTTAAGAAGAGAGACATGAAAGGTCGGGTGCACCCGCAAATGGTGCGGGAGCTTCAACCGGACCGTGACCTCATTAATGATGGCGTCGACCCGGAATGGTCCCAGAAACCGGGGCAGGAGTTTACGAGTCCCCTGACGACACCGGATGTCCCGAGTACTGAGCCACACCATGTCACCTACACTGTAACGAGGGGAGTCACCCCGAGAGCGGTCCGCGAGGCGTTTGTATCTGCGGATTACTGCTTCGACCCGCTGGTGGACCTGACCCCAGACCTCCTCGCTGCGCTGAAACCAGGCATCCACTGCCGGCGCTTCCGACTCCTCCCCGTTCCAGGGCGCAAAGGGTGGCTGGTATCCCAGCACCCATTGAAACGGGGTGAGGCCGGTGGCCGAATGGCGCAGCGAGTTCTGGGCGATCTCCGCCCAGGGGAGGTACCGCGACCAATCAGATGGATTGCGATGCGCAAAAATCCGAAGAAATTTGTTGGTCTCTTGATGCGAGCGTTCACAAGCCCCATTAGTTTGGGGGTGGAACCCCGAGGAGAGACTGATGGAGGACCCCAGCTTCTCACAAAATGCCTTCCAGACAGCTGACGTAAACTGGGGATCTCTATCTGAAAGGATAACCTCCGGGATCCCAAACGAAGTGAACACCCCTGAAAACAGTAGTTCGGCCGTCTCGAACGCAGAGGGCAGCCTCTTAAGGGGAAAAAGTTTTACCGCCCGGGAGAACCTATCGAGGACCGAGAAGATGGTGGTGTAGCCATTGGAGGAGGGAAGACCGGTCACGAAGTCGACCGCAATGTGGGCCCACGGCCGCTCCGGCACTGGCAATGGGCACAGCTTGCCCGCTGGAAGCTCCCGGGGGGTCTTACAGGCGGCGCAGACGGCACAGGAGCGAACAAAGGACTGAACGGAACGGACCAGGAACGTACGTTCTGTCCTCAGGGCAGTTGGACGGCACCGTCACAGTGCGCAGTGCCTCCTGAATTTGGGCATCTACCTCCCAACGGATCAGACCTAAGAATTTGCTGGCTGGAATAATCGCGGACCCGAGATCTGGGTCGGATTGCCGGGGGCCGTGAAGACGGGAAAGAGCATCGGCCCGGTTATTCTCAGACCCCGGACGAAACGAGATCTGTAGGTCAAATTGGTTAAAGAATAATGCCCACCGGGCTTGACGGGCATTGAGGCGCCGCGCACTTTTGACGTACTCAAGATTTTTGTGATCGGTGAGGATGAGCACCGGAAGGGACGACCCCATGAGCCAATGTCTCCACTCCTCCAGAGCCAGTTTGATGGCCAAAAGCTCTCGGTCCCCGATACCGTAATTGCACTCGGCCGGCAGGAACTTGCGGGAGAAGTAAGCTATGGGGCGAGCCTGCGCTAGACCCCCCGTGGACTGGGACAGAACGGCCCCTGATCCAGTACAGGAGGCATCCACCTCCACGATGAACTGGCGCCCGGGGTCCGGAAGGGCCAACACCGGCTTGGTGGTAAACCGGTGTTTGAGCGATTTAAAGGCCCTATCCACCTCCGGGCTCCAGCGCAACGTGGAGGGAGCACCCCTGAGGCTGGAGGTCAGAGGCAGCGCAATGCGGCTGAAATCTTGAATAAATCGACGATAGAAATTGGCGAACCCCAGGAAACGTTGCAGTTCCCTGGGTGAGTTGGGTGTCGGCCAGTCCACGACCGCTTGAACCTTGCCGGGGTCCATCTCGATCCCCTTATGGGAGATTATAAAACCCAAAAAGGAGACCGAGTCCCGGTGGAAGACGCACTTCTCCCCCTTAACGTACAACCCATTAGCGAGGAGATGCGATAGAACACGCCGAACCAAGGTGACATGGGAAGCCAGATCTCTAGAGAAAACCAGTACGTCGTCAAGGTACACGATCACCCCCTGGTGGAGAAACTCCCAAAGCACATCATTAATCAAGGCCTGGAAGACTGCAGGGGCATTGGTGAGGCCAAAGGGCATCACCCGGTACTCATAATGCCCCGAGGTGGTGATAAATGCAGTCTTCCACTCGTCTCCCTTCCTAATGCGCACAAGATTGTAAGCGTTCCGAAGGTCTAATTTAGAGAAGAACTCAGGAGGAAGCCGGGACTCCGGTGGCACCCCAGACACCGAGCACAGCAGGCGCGGAGGATGTTGGATGCAGCTCTGTCGACACCGGGATGACCATGCTCGCACCCGCAGCTCGTCCCAGGAAATGTCAGGGTTGTGCTGCCTCAGCCAGGGCAACCCTAAAATGACGGGGACAGAGGGAGAGGAGATAATGAGAAAAGTGATTTCCTCAAAATGGTCCCCTCCGATCCCCATCCGGAGGGGGGGTGTAGAGCTTTTAGCCCCCCCCTGAGGGCAAAGGGTTGCCATCCATGGCCTGGATGGAAAAAGTGGTCTCGAGGGGCACCTCCGGTATGCCCCACTGACGACAGAAGGTCCGATCAATGAAGTTGCCATCCGCTCCGGAATCCACCAGCGCAGCAACCGTCCGAGAAGAACCTTTAAAAGATAATATAGGTTTTAAACATAGCGACTGCCGACTCACAACCCCAAAATTTCTCACCACGACAGGCGATGTAGTGCGAGGTGATGGCGAACGTGTAGATGAGGACCAGCCGCAGCGGTCCGGGCGAACATTGCAGTCCGGCAGTGAGTGAGAGGAGCTCTCGCAGTACATACATAGTCTGAGCCAGGCCCGGCGCCGACGTTCCTGCGGAGACAGGTGGGAACGTCCGATCTGCATCGGCTCCGGGTCCTGAAGCTGCTGAGGTGGCGCTGCGATGAAGTCCCTCCTAACCACGAGAACCGCTGCAGGGCGAGAGTCCCTGTTACCCGGGAGAACAGAGGAGAGATGTTGTTCCATCTGGACAGAGAGACGGATGAGGTCGTCAAGGGAGGCTCCGAAACTCCGTCCAGCAATCTCCTTCTGAATCTCCCGGCGCAGTCCCTCCCGGAAGATGACGGTCAGCACAGAGCCGCTCCATCCAGTCTGGGCGGCCAGAACCCGGAACTCCAGGGCGTAATCGGACACCGAACGAGGTCCCTGGTGAAGCCAGTACAGGTGCGTGCCCACCTCCTCGCCCTCAAGAGGGTGAGCAAAGGCAGACCGAAATGCCTGATGGAAGGCAACGAAAGACCGGCATTCGGGACCCTGTGCCTCCCAGGTAGCAGTGGCCCACTCGCATGCCCTGCCCGTCAGTCGAGAGATGATCAGAGAAATCTTGTCCACCTCACTGGAAAAAGGGTGGCTCCGGAAATAATGGCCACAGTGCATGAGGAAGGATCGGCATTTCTCAGGGCTTCCGTCGTACCGTTCCGGTTCGGACAAAATATACGGGGAAGTGGTGGATGGGGGAGGCACTTCGGTGTCCTGCTGGAGCGACGGTTGAGGTGACGGCAGTCCTGCGGCTCCAGCGACGGAGCCGCCGCGCTCCAGCTCGGTGAGACGACCCATCAGCTTATGGATCGCCCGGGACATCTCACCCAGTCCACCCTGGAGTTCAGCCATGGCGCGTGTCTGCGCCTGCAGGAACTCCTCCGTGGACTCCATGCTGTTGTTTGGTTGTGGCAGAGTTTTATGTTACACTTGTGCTGAGCGTCCCGTTGCCGGACAAAAATTAGAGAGAAAATCTCCTCCAAGCGGGATAATAATAGAAAAACCAGAAACAAAGTCTTTCAAAAAATAAACAGAACACGACCTCCCTCTGTCGGCAGAAAAAGGTGGCTCACGACGAAGTGGCGTCTGAGCGCCGTGGCGTGTGGACGAGAGGGGGGGAGTCGGTGTATTCACGGCGCAGAACCCGAGGTGGTTATTCCTCTCGTGGTGAGCGATCCTGGGGAAGAGTCGCGAGTCAGAAAAAACAAGAGCCAGTCTCGCCAGAAGATAAACAGGATGCTTCAAACAGGAGCGGTGCGGGTTCGTGGTATGCAGCGTGCATTAACGAGATGTCGACCAAAAAACTCTGCGCCGATGGATCCGGACCGGCGGCTTAAAAGGCCGCTGTCGTCAGTGAAGCACACCTGCACCTAATAGTCGGGAGAGGGCGATCTGTGATTAGTGGAATGAGAAACCGGTGTGGAGATGGGTGTGTGCGGTACGGAGCGTGAAGCAGCGGGACGTGGGCGTGTCGGTGAAGTGGGTGTGTGAGCAGGAGCGAGTGGAGTGGAGGGGCGTGAACGGGAATGTGTAACACCAGTTATGTTTTTTAGTTGATTTTTTTTTTCACTGAGAAAACTGGAAGATGTTATTGTAAATCTGATTTAATGATGAACATTTTGTAATTGAGGATCTGCACATGTGGGATCATTAGAGTTCATCTATGGGAGGTCAGGTTTTACTCCTTTATTTAGATTTGAATGCCTGTGTTGAAGCTTATACTATATCTTTTGTCATAATAGTGGCACCAACGTCCTCTTTGATCAGCCCCAAATCCAAATGAAAAAATTAATGGATCCATCCATTATCTTCCGCTTTATCCTATATTAGGGTCGTTGGGGCTTCCCCAAGCCCATCCAGTGGAGAATGTTTCAGGCGCTGGGCAGATAGACCCAGGACAGGGTGCCAATCTATCGCTGGGCACACACTCACTCACACAGACACACTCTATATGGGGCAATTTGGAGAATTCAGTTGACTTGATCCATTGTTTTTGGACTTTGGGAGGAAACCGGAGAACCCGGAGGAAACCCACGCGGACATGGAGAGAGCATGGAAACTCCATCCAGATGGGGATTCGAACCGGGAATCCAGGTCTAAGTTCATTTGGAGCATATTAAATTTAACATCATTAAATAAATTTAGGGCGGCACGGTGGCTTAGTGGTTAGCACGTTTGCCTCTCAGCGCTAGGGATTCCCGGTTCGAATCCCCATCTGGGTGGAGTTTCCATGTTCTCCCCGTGTCTGCGTGGGTTTCCTCCGGGTTCTCCGGTTTCCTCCCACAGTCCAAAAACATGGATCAAGTCAATTGAATTCTCAAAATTGCACCATATAGAGTGTGTCTATGTGAGTGAGTGTGTGCCCAGCGATGGATTGGCGCCCTGTCCTGGGTCTGTCTGCCCGGCGCCCGGGACGTTCTCCCCTGGATGGGCATGGGAAACCCCACCGCGACCCTAATAGAGGATGGAGTGGGAGATAATGAATGAATGAATGAATAAATAAATTTAATCAAACTTCACATTTAAACATACAAGAAGAACCCGGGACAGCTTTTATGGCTTAAAAAGCAGGACCAGCTTCCTCTAAGTAAGCTATGAACTCTGAATTCATTTAAAAACTGAAAGATGCTATTTAGGTCAAGTTCTGCTGCGTAAGATAATTATGTGCAATGAAAATTACATTATCATCTCATGATCTCTAAAGGACTGTGGATAGATAGTGTCATTACCTGGTCACAGATGTACAAGGAGAATATAATAATAAAGAAGCCATTTGTTGGATATCTTCCTTTTCTCCTTATCCAGTTTTCATTCATTCATTATCTTCCGCTTTATTCTCTATTAGGGTCACGGTGGCGTTCCCCATGCCCATCCAGGGGAGAACTTTTCGGGCGCTGGGCAGATACACCCAGGACAGGGCACCAATATATCGCTGGGCACACACACACTCACACAGACACACACGCATCCACACTCAATATGGGGCAATTTGGAGAACTCAATTGACTTGTTTTTGGACTGTGGGAGGAAACCGGAGAACCCGGAGGAAACCCACGTAGACACGGGGAGAACATGGAAACTCCACCCAGATGGGGATTCGAACCGGGAATCCCTAGTTCTGAGAGGTGAACGTGCTAACCACTAAGCCACCGTGCCTCTTATCCAGTTTTCAAAAACATATTTCATGAACTGAGGGTTTATGATCATTACCTTCAGGACAAGAAAGAATTCTGTTGTTAGTAGTCTTTGTGTCTTGATTCATAGATTATAATAGATTTTTTTATTATATCTGAAATATGATAAACTTTACTGAGGGATGTAAAAAAATAGACCCAAAGATCTATCAGTAGACCGTACTGTATCTTTTTCAAGGATTCAGTGATTTATTGTCATTTGTGTAACATGTGATACATGAGATGCAACTGAAATACCATTTCTCGGACCCAGTTTACCTTAAGCAGGAAAATTTAGAAATGTAAAAAAATTGTGGAACAAAGTTTGTGAAGTAGTAAACTATAGTATCATATTAGACACATGTGTAAAATTTGAAATGAAGTAAATCCCAGAAAGAAGTAAAAGTATATAACTAATTAAAACAACTCATTAAAAATAACCAAAAATAACAACAAAGCCAGAGGAGCTAAAGTAACAATCCACATCAGAAAGCTTCATAAGTCATCTTAACACCAGAAAACAAAGAGCGATTCACCAAAGCAACGCCTCTGAGGATGACAACTTAAATACAATTGTAAAGTTTTAACGTTTTTAGAGATGGATTTTTTTTTATTTTAAGATGAGCCTATTGCATTCATTGTTTGTAAATATATTTTAAGTTCTAAAAAAGATAAAAAAATATTTATATAAGATGGCAATTTTTAAAGTTTTTAACATATTTTGCCAGTATTATAATAAGTTTGATAATAAAGCATTCATTAGAATGAAAACAAGGTTTACTAAAAACAAATAATATATTGACTTTCAAGAGGAATGTCTCTTTTCCAAATAAAAATAAAGTTCCAAAATAAATCAACCCAAAAGGAGAAGGTATAAGCATAAGTGATTTATAAAAAAAAAGCATGTTTCTCTGTTTTCTTTTTTTTTTTTAATATATATATATATATCAGTGAAAGCATAAGCAGAACTTTCTGGGTTAATTATTTTTTTGATGAGTCACTCTTAAGATATTCTGATTCACTGAGAGTCGATTAAGACGAGTGCTGTGTCATTTATTAAACCAGCAGTCTTCTACTTTATAAATAGCAATTTTGTATTTTTTAAAAAAAGGAAACATTAATGAACGTATAATTTTTATTCTCAAATTAAATACATATAAAGCTAATTTAATCAAGTTTTTTTATGTATATAAATGCATAAAATCAATAATTTATTTGTACAAAGTTAAATAAGGAAATGTAGGTGTTACTCTGCACGATGTAACCCAAAGAACAACAGATTATAAACATGATAAAGTATTTTATTTAATAAAGACAAACCTGTTTATTCATTTATTAATGTAATATTTTTAATTCTACCTTTAAATTGTATCATGTTTTTGAATTTTGAAACAAAATCTGCACAAACAAAGAATCATCCATCCATCCATTATCTTCCGCTTTATCCTCTACTGGGGTTCCCCATGCCCATCCAGGGGAGAACGTTTCGGGCACTGGGCAAATACACCCAGGACAGGGCACCAATCTATCGCTGGGCTCACTCACATACACAAACACACTCTATTAGGGGAAATTTGGAGAATTTAATTTTGGAGACCTTAATCCATATTTTTTGTACATTTACATTTACATTTAGTCATTTTTATCCAAAGCGACTTACAAATGAGAACACCACAAGTCAGAAGCCATGGAGAAAACCAACTATACTGTAAGTTCATCAAACCTGATTGTTATTCGAAGCTGCGCCCCCCCCCCCCCTTTTTTTTTTTTTCTTTCTCATAACAGGTATTTGGTAAATAGATGCGTCTTAAGTAGTTTCTTAAAACTGTTTAGAGATTCTGCCTTGCGGACAGAGTTGGGAAGATCGTTCCACCATTTTGCAGTGGTGAACGCCACAGAATGAGAATTAGCTCCTCGGTGAGGTGGAATTGCCAGGCGGCAATCATCACTGGAGCGAAGTGAACGAGTTGGAGTGTATTTTGTACTGTGGAAGGAGAATAGAGAACCCGGAGGAAACCCAATCGGACACGGGGAGAACATTGAAACTCCACCCAGATTGGGATTCGATCCGGGAATCCCTAGCGCTGAGAGGCGAACGTGCTAACCACTAAGCCTTCAGCCCAACAAAGAATCAAACCAATCTATTAGTTTTTATCTGATGAATCACTCTTCTGATTCTCTGATTCACTGGGAATCGATTCAGACGATTCAGTTCACAATCTCCTATTTTATAACTTCAGTTACTGGTTTAACTTTTTATTGGGAACTTAAGGTTTTATGTTCTGTGTTTATTAAATCATGATTTATCAAACATATTAATATCTCAAAAGTTTTGACCAGCAGGGGTTTGTGTGCAAGCGAAGCAGTGAGTAATGAACCCTTTCTCGACCCAGTTTGATGGAAAGCTTCAAGGTTTCAGAGGCTTCAGCAGCTCCATCACTAGAACCTGCTTCAGGACCTTGTAGACGTAGATGACGTAGCTCTCATTGCGGTGCTTTCTGTTACTTTTCTGCCTTCAGCGGTATTCATGGTCTTTCTGAGGTTCGGGCTTCGATAGTTCAGACATGATGCTCAGATTGCGGCTCTGTTCTCAGAATAAACGTTTAACGGCTGGAAGTGCGCTATTTATAAACTCCAGCGCCCCCCAGCGAGCGCATGTTCTCATTGGTCAAAATCCAAGCTTCCTTTATGACTATGCTGCCCTCACGTGAGGACTCTGTATCCACAGATAGGCAGATAGATAAATTTCTCCAAATACCCTTGGTTTTTGAATGGAATATATTTATTCACCATCCAAGAAAGAATGTGCCAGGAACTCAGTAAAACTATAACACACAGTTACATAACATGCTGTGAAATTAGCCATATCAATGATCAAGTAATTGTATACTTCTTTTAGTAAACAACAGATATGATTAAACAATTAACTCAAAATGATAAAATTATATATTATAGACATCCTAAAACAAAGTCTACTTACAGACAATGCTCGGATTTACTGTATGATTACCAGCTGGATGGATAAAGATGCATTTCCTGAGCCTCATGCATTCAGGCCATGCTTCAACCATAAGCAACTAAACTAATCAAAGAAAGAGTACCACCTAGGAAATTGGAGGCTAACTCAAAAACCAATATTGCCACCTACTGGCAGGTATAATTTCCCTTTGTCCAGAACACGCCCCACCTGGCATCAGAAAAGATGCCGCATATAAAAAAATATTTCACAAGTTAACTCTCCGAAGGAAGTATTAGAACAGTCTCTGAGACCGGGCGGAGCAAGGTTCTGCATAACCCTCTCTTCACTATCTTGACTTCAACTTTACGTACTTGCCCATCCGTACTAGGAAACGTGTTTGTAAATATGCCAAGAGGCCAGTCATTTCTGTGAACTTGGCTGTCCTTTAGTATAACGACATTTCCTATACGAAGGTTCTGCTGGATTTCTCTCCATTTCCTTCTACTCTGTAGTGTGGGAAGGTATTCACTTTTCCATCATTGCCAGAATGTGTTGGCTAGGGCTTGAACTTGCCTCAACTGCTTTGCAAAGAGATCCTTGTCATCAAACTCACCCGGAGGAGGCGGTAGTTCTGGGTCAGAAGTGTAGCTGGCGAGAGGACAAGTGGATGTTCTGGATCTGTTGACACAGAGACCAACGGACGAGAATTCACTACTGCAGTCACCTCTACCATGAGAGTAACAAGAACCTTGTGAGTCAGCCGCCTTGGAGCTACTGTAGTTTCAAGAACATTGAGTCAAGAATGCATCTGGTGACACCGATCAGTCGCTCCCAACTACCTCCAATGTGAGAAACATGTGGAGGGTTGAAAACCCAGGTGCATTTGTTATCAGAGAGGTATTGTTGGACTTCTTTGTCCACGTCTGTTGATCCAATTTTCAACTCTCTGCAGGCTCCCACAAAGTTGGTTCTGCAATCCGACCTTACAGTGGTGTGAAAAAGTGTTTGCCCCCTTCCTCATTTCCTGTTTTTTTGCATGTTTGTCACACTTAAGTGTTTCAGAACATCAAACCAATTTAAACAATAGTCAAGGACAACACAAGTAAACACAAAATGCAATTTGTAAATGAAGGTGTTTATTATTAAAGGAGAAAAAAAATCCAAACCATCATGGCCCTGTGTGAAAAAGTGATTGCCCCCTCGTTAAAACATACTATAACTGTGGTTTTTAACACCTGAGTTCAATTTCTCTAGCCACACCCAGGCCTGATTATTGCCACACCTGTTCTCAATCAAGACATCACTTAAATAGGAGCTGCCTGACACAGTAAAGTCCACCAAAAGATCCTTAAAAGCTACACATCATGCCGAGATCCAAAGAAATTCAGGAACAATTGAGAAATAAAGTAATTGAGATCTATCAGTCTGGAAAGGGTTATAAAGCCATTTCCAAAGCTTTGGGAATCCAGCAAACCACAGTGAGGGCCATTATCCACAAATGGCGAAGACATGGAACAGTGGTGAACCTTCCCAGGAGTGGCCGGCCGCCCAAAATTACCCCAAGAGCGCAGCGACGACTCATCCAAGAGCTCACAAAAGACCCCATAACAAAGTCCAAAGAACTGCAGGCCTCACTTGCCTCAGTTAAGGTCAGCATTCATGCCTCCACCATCAGAAAAAGACTGGGCAAAAATGGCCTGCATGGCAGAGTTCCAAGAAGAAAACCACTGCTGAGCAAAAAGAACATTAAAGCTCGTCTCAATTTTTCCAAAACACATCTTGATGATCCCCAACACTTTTGGGAAAACATTCTGTGGACCGATGAGACAAAAGTGGAACTCTTTGGAAGGTATGTGTCCCATTACATCTGGCATAAAAGGAACACTGCATTTCAGAAAAAGAACATTATACCAACAGTAAAATATGGTGGTGGTAGTGTGATGGTCTGGGGCTGGTTTGCTGCGGCAGGACCTGGAAGACTTGTTGTGATAAATGGAACTATGAATCCTGCTGTCTACCAAAAGATCCTGAAGGAGAATGTACGACCATCTGTTCGTGAACTCAAGCTGAAACGAACTTGGGTTCTGCAGCAGGACAATGATCCAAAACACACCAGCAAGTCCACCTCTGAATGGCTGAAGAAAAACAAAATGAAGACTTTGGAGTGGCCTAGCCAAAGTCCTGACCTGAATCCTATTGAGATGTTGTGGTATGACCTTAAAAAGGCCGTTCATTGGGCCAAAATTCCTCCAGAACGCTGTAAAAGACTCATTGCAAGTTATCGCAAACGCTTGTTTGCAGTTGTTGCTGCTAAGGGTGGCCCAACCAGTTATTAGGTTTAAGGGGGCAATCACTTTTTCACACAGGGCCATGATGGTTTGGATTTTTTTCTCCTTTAATAATAAACACCTTCATTTACAAATTGCATTTTGTGTTTACTTGTGTTGTCCTTGACTATTGTTTAAAGTGGTTTGATGTTCCGAAACACTTAAGTGTGACAAACATGCAAAAAAACAGGAAATGAGGAAGGGGGCAAACACTTTTTCACACCACTGTATTTGTTTGGCCAGTCCCATGATCGAAAAGAATCATCGCAAGGCATTTATGAAAGATGAAGCATCCATGGCCTCAATCACTTCAATGTGTATAGCTCGCATGCTCATACATGTGAATATGACTGCCCAGCGCTTGCTCTCAGAATAGCCGCCTCTAGTACGATGAGCCGCAACCATCCAGGGACCAAAGACATCTAGTCACACATATGAAAAGGGTGGTTCAGTGCTCAGTCGGTGTGGAGGCAGATCTGCCATTCTTTGAGTTTCCATCTTTCCCCGTTGCTTCCTGCACGTGACGCACTGATGTAGTAGTGCTGATGCATCTTTTTCCTCCAACAATCCACAAACCACCAGCTCTCAAAGCACCCTCTGTGCCTCCATGCCTGGTATAAGGCCTCTCAACCATTGAGACCTGAAATGTAAATACATCTTTACCAATGTCCCAGCTCACTCCTAGACTTCTTTGAAAGGTTGGGTAGTCAGCGATGAGGTCTAGATCCTTCAAAACTTTCGCCAAATCCTCAGGGGGGAATGCTTTCATAACCTTGGGGCTCTCTCAACAAAGCTTCTAGCGTCAGCGCCATAGTCGCTCTCACCTTCGAGTGCAGCTCTTCTGAGCCCATACATCGCCACAGCTGGAGATGGACTATTGCCGAAGACGTGAACGCACATCCTGAATTCCATAAGTTCATCTTCGATGTCATTGTCGAGCTACCAGAGGAATCGCAAGAAGTTTCGGTGATTTGTTTGCACCTTAAAGCAGTGAAACATATGTTGCACATCAACTGTCAACGCCACCGCCTCTGTTCTGAAACGCAGGAGAACTCCAATAAGGCTGTTATTCAAATTGGGACCAGAAAGAAGGACATCATTGAGAGACACACTGCAGTGTTTGGCACTTGAATCAAATACTAACCTAATCTGATCAGGTTTTTGGGGGTGATAAACTCTGAAAATTGGCAAATACCATTCGTCCTCAGTTTATAGAGGAGGAGCAACTTCTGCATGGCCGTTTTCAAAAATTTTACTCATGAACTCGGTAAAATGTTCCTTAATTTTTGGACGTTTTCTGAGCATGTGGGTAAGTGACTTGAGACGGTTGACCACCTGCTCATGATTATTTGGCAGCCTCTGCCTTGGGCTTCTGAAAGGAAGTGGTGCCACCCAGTGGTTACTGCTATACTGATGAAACTCTTCCTCCATCAATTTAAGGAAGGCAAGATCCTCCATTGAATGGGCTACTTTATCATCTTCCTTGGTATTGCAGGAAACAGAATCACCCCTCGTGTTTTCACTATCTTTGGAAAGAAATTGTGGCAAGCAGTATGATTTCTTGCTCTTGTCCCTAACTTGAACACAACTAGAACATGGTGTCATGAAGCTAGGGCAACCATTTTCAAGGACACTTATCTTCAAAGCATTCACTGATGAAGGCTTATGAGCACAGAGAAGACACAATTCCCCAACTACCACCCAACCAAGGGCTAGTCGTTGAGCGAAGGGAGCAGAATGTGGTCCATTGCGATGCTCCAAAACCTTGTGTGCCTGGATAATATCTCTTCTAAGCAGTATAAGGATCTGGGCTTTGGGATTTAAAGGTGGAAGTTTAGTAGCAAGAAACCTCAGATGGGCATGATGTTTTACTACATCTGGGGTAGGAATTTCAGTTCTGTTATCAGGAAGCTTACTACGCTCGATGAGTGTAGGAAGAGCTAGACGTAGTCTTATCAAATGATTCTACAATGAAACCAGTAGCTCTCCGACCTCTCGTTTCTGTGACACCTGCACACGTTTTGAGCATGTAAGGAGAATCATTGGAAGGTATGTCAAACGTCGAATAAGGCTGTTCTAGCTAATGACCTGTTACTTTGGTCATCCAAGATCACATATATCCTGACCGCCTCCTCGGGATGACCTTTGGGATAGACATTGGCAAGGCATATCTTGGCACAGGATTTTCCGGAGAACACATCTCCACAAACCTCAGTTCAGATGGTGCTTGATATTGGAGAAGCTGAACAGGGTGTTTCCTCCCCACCATGCTTTGGCAATGTACCAGCTTTATCTTTTACAGGCCATGGTGCTGGTCCATCGTGAAGTGCAGCAATATGTTTTTCGCTGTTACAATCTGAGCACAGTATAACTGCTTTACAGTGTCTTGCTCGATGCAGGGTCCACAACAGTGGAAACATATAGAATTCTCCTTTAAAAGGGTTTTCCTGTCCTCTAAAGGCATTTCACAAAAGCCTCTGCACTTACACAGTGGGTGTGGTTTATTATGGAGAGGACAATTTCTGCTTGGGTCTTCAAGCTTCCTTGATGCACTTTTCTCATCCCCTACCAAGGTACTATCCAGCTCGGTCTTTTGCACCAGAATAGGAGCTCGCAATATTCCTCGAAAGAACTTCTCTGGCCTGGGGGGTGCTGTGCTAGTGAAAGCGGCCTGAAAGCTGTGATCATTTCTCTTTTTTGCCTCAGCACGAATGAAATTGGAGAAGAATGAGAATGGGAGGAAGCTTACATGATGCTCTTGCTTGTATCGGGTTCCTTGTACCATCCACTCCTCCTGCAGGCTAAATGGGAGCTTGTCAAGGATGGGGCCTATCCGACGTGCCGTGTCCAGGTAACACAAGCCTGACTCTATTTCAAGAAGTAGATCTCCTAACTCTCGCAGCCACTGAGGATCTTTATAAGTGATTTTTGGGAAGTTTTCAAGCTTGTTAAAAAGAGCATTTTCCATTACTTCTGCAGACCCATAGCATTCCTCCAGCCTTTTCCATACCAGCAAAAGTGGCGTAATGGGGTGCTTAATGTAGACCGATGATATTCTTTTTACATACTGTGCAGATTCCGGTACAAGCCATTTTGCCAGAAGGTTGAGCTCTTCAGCAGGTTTCATCTCCAATCCCTCTATTGTATTATGAAATGTGGACCTCCAA
>JAFMOC010000940.1:15000-110570 GCA_019802505.1 Corydoras sp. C115 | reverse complement strand
CATAATTATAGATACAGTACGATAATAATGGAATGTTACCCGGGAATGGAATCATGAAAAGAAATTCAAAAATCATCCTTAAATGTTTTTATCACTTTGGGTCCAGATTTTCAGTTGGGACAAAAACAATGCTTCAACAATACAAGTGCACAATGGCTGTAACAATGTAATCCTATGGGGCATCGTCTATGTCAAAGTAAACCACTGCTGAAGAGCTCCTAATGTTATTAGACATCTGACAACATGGAATCGATAGAATAAATAAAATCACTGTTTCTTCAGTCTAGTGCAGGCAGGGTGGAGCGGATGGCGTAGAGTTGCAGGAGTGATACCTGATAGACAAGAATCTGTCAGAGTGAAAGAAAAAAGGACAAGGAAAAGGACAGAGGCCTGCAATGTGGTATGGCTTAAGGACGGTGGCAGTGCCCAAAAGGGTACACACACACAAACACACTCTATATGGGGCAATTTGAAGAATTCAATTGACCTTGAGCCATGTTTTTGGACTGTGGGAGGAAACCCACGTGGACACTGGGAGAACTAGAATCCCTAGTGCCGAGAGGAGAACATGCTAACCACTAAGCCACCGTGCCGGCCCCATCCATCTATTATCTTCCGCTTTATCCTCTAGGTGAGAACGTTTCGTACGCTGGGCAGATACACCCAGGACAGGACGCCAATCTATCACTGGGCACACACTCACTCACACATACACACTCTATATGGGGCAATTTGGAGAATTCAATTGACCTTGATCCATGTTTTTGGACTCTGGGAGGAAACCGGAGAATCTGGAGGAAACCCACGCGGACACGGGGAGAACATGGAAACTCCACCCAGATCGGGGTTCGAACCTGGAATCCCTAGTGCTGAGAGGAGAACATACTAACCACTAAGCCACCGTGCCGCCCCATCCATCCATTATCTTCTGCTTTATCCTCTACTAGGGTCGCGGGGGGGTGGGTTCCCCCATGCCCATCTAGGGGAGAACGTTTCATGCGTTGGGCAGCTACACCCAGGACAGGGCACCAATCTATCACTGGACACACTCACTCACACACACACCCACACTCTATATGGGGCAATTTTCGACTGTGGGAGGAAACCCACGTGGACACAGGGAGAACATGGATACTCCACCCAGATTGGGGTTCGAACCTGGAATCCCTAGTGCTGAGAGGAGAACATGCTAAACACTAAGCCACCGTGCCACCCCATCCATCCATTATCTTCTACTAGGGTCACGGGGGGGGGGGGGATTCCCCATGCCCATCCAGGGGAGAACGTGTCTTGCGTTGGGAAGATACACCCAGGACAGGGCACCAATCTATCACTGGGCACACACTCACTCACACACACTCTATATAGGGCAATTTTGGACTGTGGGAGGAAACCCACGTGGACACGGGGAGAACATGGAAATTCCCCCCAGATTGGGGTTTGAACCTGGAATCCCTAGTGCTGAGTCACCAAGCCGCCCACTTCGGCGATACGGTCCCCCGAAAGCTGTCTCGACAGAAATCCGTTTTTTAAATCAAATGCAGGAGCTTTGGATCCTTCTCATGCTGATTTGCGGCTGTGACACAGAAACACACATCGCACCGACTCTGCCAAACTATCAGTGTACTGCAATGATTCAGACAATCTACGACAGAAAAGTCGTGGCATCCAATTTCAAGCTTGGCTGTATCTCCTGACGCGTTCTCATATTCTTTCCATCACGGCTCTTTGGGAGGAAAATGTAAAGTTTTACGAGTGCAGTAAGGAACTCAACCTCTGAGCTACAATTATGTTACATTAGTATGGGTTGTGTGGCTGTGCTGAACAAGTCAAGGGAAAAAAGTGTGTGTGTGTCTGTGTGTGTGTGTGTGTGTGTGTGTGTGTGTGTGTGTGTACGCGTGTTTTATTATTATTCTATATAAGCTTTATCCTCGGCAAGATCTGAGAAAGCCTTCCCCACCCAAACCGAATGGCTTCCCACTCCACTGCCTTTTTCTTCCTCCCACTATAATTTAATCTCCAGTATCTCTTCCAACGCCCTGGCACCCACGTCTGCCTGCGGCCCAATTTAAAACAATCTCTGCAGAGCGTGGAAGACTTGTGAATATATGAATATCTAGCATATGAAAGAACTGCAGGCCTGACTCTTTTATGAAGTATGAAATCAGCACAAGTTACTCATTCCAACCACTAAAGACAGACGGGATTTATTCACTGCACAGAAGTGCTGTCTACTGCAAAACAGCTTTTATTTTTCAATTACTAAAAACAGAGCGGCAGACCATTCGTCTAAGTGCCGGATTTACTAGGTGATCCATTTGCAATCGTTTTTCCCAAATTCGGAACAGCAACCAGGGAAGAGCTCGGCTTGAGTGAAGCCCAGCAAGGGATTCCGTAAACTTTAGTCAACGTCAACGTCAACGTCAACATGGGTTTTTAGGGGATATTGTAAATTGTGAGACAATAATGAGTTTTGGGGATACCACAAATTGTAAGACAACAATGAGTTTTGGGGATACCACAAATTGTAAGACAACAATGAGTTTTGGGAATACCACAAATTGAGAGACCCAGATTAAGATTTGAACCGCTGAGAGGAGAACATTCTAACCATTAAGCTACCGTGCCACCCAATATACCATCCATCCATCCTTTATCTTCTGCTTTATCCTCTACTAGGGTCGCGGGGGGGGTTCCCCCTGCCCATCCAGGGGAGAACGTTTTGGGCGATGAGCAGACCAGGACAGGGCGCCAATCTATCGCTGGGTACACACTCACTCACACAGACACACTCTATATGGGGCAATTTGGAGAACTCAATTGACTTGATCCATGTGGGAAGACTGTGGAAGGAAACTGGAGAACCCAGAGGAAACCCACACGGACACGGGGAGAACATGGAAACTCCACCCAGATTGGGATTCGAACAGGAAATCCCTAGTGCTGAGAGGAGAACATGCTAACCACTGAACCACCGTGCCGCCCACACCCAATATTTCATTCTCAAAACATCATTCATATTAAATTATGAACTAATATCCAAACACACCAGATTAGAACTTTGTGCCATAGGAACAGCACATCTGACACTGTGACACTGCTGGGATAGGAATAATGCACCAACCAAATAACCCCTGCTCTGTGGTGGTACTATTAGGGTCCTGACCATTAGAACAGTGTAAAGGGGATGTTACAGTATATACTGTAGAACACAAACAGATGGACTACAGTCTGGAATTGTAGAACTACAAAGTCCATCTTTATAGGAAGTGGAACTGATCACATGGACAACAAGTGGAGCAAAATGGAGGTTCGTTCAAACTTTTGACTGTTGCTGTACGTCCCATCTGATCTTATTATCATTCACTTAATGATATACTGGGAACTAGGGTCAAGGGTGGGTTCTCCATGCCTATCCAGGGGAGAACGTTTCGAGTGTGAGTGAGTGTGTGCCCAGTGATAGATTGGCATCCTGTCCTGGGTGTATCTGCCCAGCGCCCGAAACGTTCTCCCCTGGATGGGTATGGGGAACCCCACCGTGACCCTAATAGAGGATAAAGCAGAAGATAATGGATGGATGGATAGAAATTTAGTCACATGGCACGGTGGCTTAGTGGTTAGCATGTTCTCCTCTCAGCGCTATGGATTCTCTGTTCGAATGCCAATCTGGGTGGAGTTTCCATGTTCTCCCTGCGTCCACGTGTTTCCTCCCACATTTCAAAAACATGGATCAAGGTCAATTGAATTCTCCAAATTGCCCCATATAGAGTTTGTCTGTGAGTGAGTGTGTGCCCAGCGACGGATTGGCGTCCTGTCCTGGGTGTATCTGCCCAGCACCTGAAACGTTCCCTCCTGGATGAGCATGGGGAACCCACCCCCCCCACCCCCACCCCCGCGAGGATAAAGCAGAAGATTGATGGATGGATGGATTAGCCCCACAATTATTTGACCACACACCAATAATAGCCCTAAAACCCAAATGACAATTCACTTATTCCGAGACGTACTGCATTTATTAGAGGCTTCATTTAACTCCCCACTTCAGGGCAAATGGAGAGTAAATAATTTTAAGTACCCCAAATGCAAATGGAAAATGTGACTGGAACGCAGCCACGGTTTGAAAAACGGCACAATATTTCTGCGACTATAAAAAAGCCTTTAAAAGACGTGTAGTGATTTTGTGAATATCACATAATAAGCTCTGTTGACATGCTTTCAGATTTTCTAGAAATGTACAGCGGCAGTGCACACGGTACTTTTGGATTTACCTGAAGGTCTAGCTACTGATGCATTAGATGAGGGATGTGATGAGAGGTACGTTATGCCTTTATTACACGTTACATTTGCATTATTATATATTGATTACAGAGGAGGGCCTTCACCTAGGACTATACCTAGGCCTTCAGTGATGCTCTGTCTGAAGCAATCCAACTGACAATAACTAAATTATGACGATAAAAACATCTGATCTTGCAGATCTAGCAGCATAAAGAGCCGATGTATCACAGACAGCTAGCCACACATAAAGAAATCACCAACAATAACCTCATAAAAATGCATTATTATTATTCAGGAAAATAAAACTCCGAATTAAATCCTGATTATTTGTACAAAGTGCATCCTGTTTTTCACCTTTAAAAAGAGTTTAATTAGAAGCAGAAGAGGAGAATTAATTAATCGGTATTCAGAGACCAAATTTTTCATTTGGCGTATTCTTTTGGTTAGCCACTGTCACCCTTTGGAAGTTTGGCATGTTCTCCACATGAGCATAGTTAGCTTTTTTTCCCCAACAACTTTACAGGTTTTTATTCCCTTTTTTTCCTTTTAATTTCTTTTGCGTATTGTTTCGGTTAGCCACTGTCACCCTTTTGAAGTTTGGCATGTTCTCCACATGAGCATAGTTAGCGTTTTTCAGAATTTCCAACAACTTTAGGTTTTTATTTATTTATTTATTTATTTTATTTTTTTTAATTTCTCATTCTGGTTAGCCACTGTCAACTTTTGGATGTTTGGCATGTTCTCCACATTAGCATATATATATATATATATATATATATATATATATATATATATATATATATATATATATATACATTTATACATTTATACATTATTACATTACATATATACCCTTTGGAAGTTTGGCATGTTCTCCACATGAGCATAGTTAGTGTTTTTCAGAATTTCCAACAACTTTAGGTTTTTATTTCTTTTTTTCTTTTTTTAAAATTTTTTTTTTATTTCTCTTTTTGGTTAGCCACTGTCAACTTTTGGATGTTTGGCATGTTCTCCACATTAGCATATATATATATATATATATATACAGTATATATATATGTATATATTTATATATATATATATATATATATATATATATATATATATATATATATATATACATATATATATTTATACATTTATACATTACATATATAGATTTCTTTTATTTTTTTTATTTACTTTTTTTTCTTAGTCTGGTTTTTTTTGTTTGATTTTTTTTTTTTTTTTGTTAATTTTATTTTTTTTGCTACAGTCAGCCCTTCCAAGCCAACTTAAAGTTTGTTCACAAACTTTTCTCACTAGTTGTTATTGCCGTTGATTAGTTAAAACTGAGGCTGTGGTAGATCAGTGCTTAGGGTGTTGGGCTATCAGTCTGAAGGTTGGGGGTTCAAATCCCAGGTCCACTGAAGTTACCAATGTGGGCCCTTGAGCAAGACCCTTAACCCTCATTATCCATGGATTCTGTATCAACCCTGTGTTCTGACCCCAACCAAGCCGGGGTATTTGTAACTTTATGCATAAAAGCATCTGCTAAATGACCTAATGTGAAAATGTAAAACGTGTAGCACATGCGTTGCGTGGGTCTCATGACTGTGTTCGGATTGTTTTTCAATGCTATGTGCACAACTTGTGTTGAGTGTGTTTTCTACAGCAAAGCCATCTGTGAGAGTATATCAGCATGCTGCAGATACTCTACAAACAGGATTATACATGCACATCATCACTGTCCCAAAGCAGCATCTTCCCTCACACTCATGCTGTCTCACTACCACTTCTGTCTCGTCCCCTCACCTGCTGTCTCATTACAGCTGATCTCTTACAAACCAACATGTCTTACTGTCTCGGTGGCTATAATGTTCTCTTGCAGAATTCTCTCTCTCACAATCATAACAATCACAGCTGTCTTATTTCCTCGTCTTACTTGGACTTATATAATTTTCCAATTGTTAAATACGGGTCACACGATCATCACACAATCTGTACATTAGTGTCCTACACTGTTGATGCTGCTGGCCGCTCAAGAAGGATGAGTCCACCACTGAATCTTGGTCCTCACAAGGTTTCTTCCTTAAGATAACAACATAACAGGGAGTTTTTTCTTGCCACTGTCGCTTCGGCTTGCTCTTTGGGGTTTAAAGGCTTTTAACACTGTAAATCTGCTTTGTGACAATGTGCTATTGTAAAAAGCGCTATATAAATAAATAATTTTCATCCATTCATCCATTATCTTCCACTTTATACTGTACTTGGGTCGTGGTGGGGGTTCCCCATGCCCATCTAGGGGAGGACGTTTCAGGAGATGAGCAGATACACCCAGGCCAATCTATCACTGGGTACACATTCACTCACACAGACTCTATATGGGGCAATTTGGAGCAGCTGAGTCCAATTGAACAGAAACGCAAATAACAGAAGTTTTTTTTTTGTTTGTTTTTGTTTTATTAAACAAAAAGGGGAGGCACGGTGGCTTAGTGGTTAGCACGTTCGCCTCTCAACACTAGGGATTCCCGGTTCGAATCCCCATCTGGGTGGAGTTTCCATGTTCTCCCCATGTCTGCGTGGGTTTCCTCCAGGTTCTCCGGTTTCCTCCCACAGTCCAAAAACATGGATCAAGTTAATTGAATTCCCAAAAATTGCCCCATATGGAGTGTGTCTGTGTGAGTGAGTGTGTGCCCAGCGATGGACTGCGCCCTGTCCTGGGTCTATCTGCCCAGCGCCCGAGACGTGCTCTCCTGGATGGGCATGGGGAACCCCGCCGCGACCCTAATAGAGGATAAAGCGGGAGATAATGAATGAATGAATGAATAAAGAAAAAGGTCGTTAAAACCCGGAGGGTGGCACGGTGGCTTAGTGGTTGGCATGTTCTCCTCTCAGCACTAGGGATTCAAGGTTCGAATCCCAATCTGGGTGGAGTTTCCATGTTCTCCCCCGTGTCTGCGTGAGTTTCCACCGGGTTCTCCGGTTTCCCCCCACAGTCCAAAAACATGGATCAAGGTCAATTGAATTCTCCAAATTTCCCCATATAATGTGTGAGTGAGTGTGTCTGTGTGAGAGAGTGTGTACCCAGTTGCCCTGTCCTGGGTGTATCTGCCCAGCGCCCGAAACGTTCTCCCCTGGATGGGCATGGGGAACCCCCCTGTGACCCTAGTAGAGGATAAAGTGGAGGATAATGGATGGATGGATGGAACAAATGAAACGTCCACTGGTCTATAAATCTTTTAGGTCAAGGAATCTGGGAAAGATGTTTATGTTGTGCTGTCCGAGTATTTAATGTGGGTTTCTCTCACTGTTATGATGGCATACAGTGTTCTACTGTATTTAGAACAAACTATATAAAAATCAGCGGATAACTGAACCAGTACAGCTGTCTCATTATTTCACTTTTACTTACACTAATGCTAATCTCCACATGTTCTGCTCTGCTTCTGATACCTTATGTCTTAGCTACTTAAACTAACAATGTCTCTCCATTGTCGTTAATACTGTATCTCTCCTTTGGATGAACTAATTTTTTTTTTTGATCGCTGCCCTATTGCACGGAATGCCATCCTTTATGCCGACTGTCTCATTATTGCAGCTTCTCACCCTCACAGTAATCCCTTTTTCTTCAGCTGTCTCACTGCTACTAATGCCGTCCTTCTCCCACTCACCGTGACACGGCTTCTTATTCTAGCTCCTCTTTCCACTAATAGTGTCTTTTTTCCCCCCCAATGTCCCACAGTGACTAATACTCTCCTTATTTTCCCAACACTGCCTATCTCCCAGGTCCTGCTCTCCATGGTACATCATACTGAGCTCCCATCAGGCAGTTTCGAGACTCTTTGAGGGGCCACATCAAAGCCATGTGAATATGATGATCCCATACTCCACAGGCTGGACCGGAGCGCCAAGAGCATTCATTGGTACCCATCACACGGTGGTGCTGCTCTAACTGACAGTGTGAACATTCAGACTAATGTACACCAATCTCAGTACAAGTTTACATTTCTGCGGAACCAGTCACAACCTCTTACCCTTGCTCCGCTGCCTTTCAGAGACCAGAACCCAGATGGCAACAGTGTTGCCCTAAGGGAAGTGCTGTTGGGATTTACACAGTACGTCTGCTTGCATCAGAATCAAATGAGGATTTCAGATTGTAGGACATCGTGTGCTTCTGTTCTGCTTTTCCATGTTCCATAGTTCCAGATAAATGTACAGCTTTAGAACAGTGCGTGGCCTGGAGACCCCCCAGAAGCAGGGTGAAGCCTGCCAGGTTGCATGACCCAGAAGCCTGAGTTCCGCTTTCAATCTGTGGATGAATAATTAAAGCTGGTCCATTTCGCATTTAAAAAAGAATGTTTCCACAAAATTCACAGTCCTGATATTTACAACATTGTTCAAAATAAAACATTAATATATATACAGTATATATACTGTATATATATATATTATCTTCCACTTTACCCTCTACTAGGGTCGCGGGGGGGGGGGGGGGTTCCCCATGTCCATCCAGGGGAGAACGTTTTGGGTGCTGGGCAGATACACCCAGGACAGGACGCCAATCTATCACTGGGCACACACTCACTCACACACACACTCTATATGGGGCAATTTGGGGAATTCAATTGTCCTTGATTCATGTTTTTGGACTGTGGCTGGAAACATGAGAACCTGGAGGACACCTGCGGAGACATGGGAAAAACATGGAAACTCCATCCAGAATGGAATTCAAATCTGAATCCCTAGCATTGAGAGGAGAACATGCTAATTACTAAGCCGCATCGTTATTTCACATACATATTTATTTATTATGGCGGCACGGTGGCTTAGTGGTTAGCATGTTCTCCTCTCAGTGCTGGGGATTCCAGGTTCGAATCCCAATCTGGGTGGAGTTTCCATGTTCTCGCCGTGTCCGCGTGGGTTTCCTCCGGGTTCTCCGGTTTCCTCCCACAGTCCAAAAACATGGATCAAGGTCAATTGAATGCTCTAAATTGCCCCATATAGAGTGTGTGTGTGTGTGTGTCTGTGTGTGAGTGAGTGAGTAAGTGTGTGACCAGTGATAGATTGGTGTCCTGTCCTGGGTCTATCTGAAATGTTCTACCCTGGATGGGCATGGGGAACCCCCCCGTGACCCTAATAGAGGATAAAGCGGAAGATAATGGATGGATCAATTTAATTTAATTCCTGCTGCCGTTTCCCGATTATTAGCTTTAAAGACATTAAAAACGTAACATTTAGTATTCTTTTTTATTTGTCCAATTTGCTTCATTTACTTATTAGTTTTTCTAAAACGCCTACTCTTCAAAAAACCCAAATCTGCCATCACACTCTCCATAGTGCATCCATTAATTTCTTTCCTAATCTCTCACTCGCACCACCTGCATTATCTGGCAACCCAGCCTGGAGCAGATTTTCAATCTGGAAACCCATAAGGCCAGCTGGGCTGTGAGCTGACTCGGCTTAGAGGAGTTTTACATCTGCGACTGTAACCAGGCGAAGGCTCATGTAGCCGTATTCACCCTCAGTCATGAGCAAACAGCGAGAATACACACAGAAAAGCACTGACACATCCACCGCCATATGCATCCACTCTGATCTAAAGCCGAGAAGGTGAGAATCATATGAATCACTGAAATGTCATGAAACAGTCCGATTCAGTTTATATCATCAGCCAGTAAACCGTGTTTCAGGACATATGTCTGGATTTTGCTTTGGTCATGTTTATGGAGTTTGTTTATTACTTATGATTCATTTTATTGAATAGTTAATATAAAGAACAGGGTTTTATAACTTGTCAGTGTTTCACCAGGATGATTATTTCTTTTAATATCAGTTTTAATATCTTTTAATATTTCTTTAAATATATATATATATATATATATATATATATATATATATATATATATATATATATATCATTTATTCATTCATTATTTCCCGCTTTATCCTCAATACGAATGCCCATGCCCATCCGGGGAGAACATCTCGGGCACTGGGCAGATACACCCAGGACAGGGCGCCAATCCATCGCTGGGCACACACTCACTCACACAAACACACTCTCATTCATTCATTCATTATCTCCCGCTTTATCCTCTATTAGGGTCGCGGTGGGGTTCCCCATGCCCATCCAGGGGAGAACGTCTCGGGCGCTGGGGCAGATAGACACAGGACAGGGCGCCAATCCATCTCTGGGCACACACTCACTCACACACATACACTCTATATGGGGCAATTTTGAGAATTCAATTAACTTGATCCATGTTTTTGGACTGTGGGAGGAAACCGGAGAACCCGGAGGAAACCCACGCGGACACGGGGAGAACATGGAAACTCCACCCAGATGGGGATTCGAACCGGGAATCCCTAGCGCTGAGAGGCGAACGTGCTAACCACTAAGCCACCGTGCCGCCGACAAACACACTCTATATGGGGCAATTTTGAGAATTCAATTGACTTGATCCAAGTTTTTGGACTGTGGGAGGAACCCTGAGAACCCGGAGGAAACCCACGCGGACACGGGGAGAACATGGAAACCCCACCCAGATGGGGATTCGAACTGGGAATCCTTAGCGCTGAGAGGAGAACATGCTAACCACTAAGCCACCATGCCGCCTATATATATATATATATATATATATATATATATATATATATATATATATATAAATGTATATCCATCCATCCATTATCTTCTGCTTTATCGTGGGGGGGGTTTCCCATGCCCATCCAGGGTAGAACATTTTGGGCGCTGGGCAGGACAGGACACCAATCAATCACTTGCCACACACACACTCACTCACACAAACGCACTCTATATGGGGCAATTTGGAGAATTCACCTTGATCCTTGATCCATGTTTTTGGACTGAGGGAGGAAACCGTAGAACCCGGAGGAAACCCACGCGGACACGGAGAGAACATGGAAACTCCACCCTGATATGGATTCGAACCATCCGCTTTATCCTCTACTAGAGTCATGGAATGGGGTTCCACATGCCCATCCAGGGGAGAACTGGGGCGCTGGACAGGGGGCAGGACAGGGCACCAATCTGTAGTTGAGAACACACTCACTAACACAGACACACAAACACACTCTATATGGGGCAATTTAGCTCATTCAGTTTACCTTGAATCCAAACCTGAGGAAAACAACGTGGACACGGGGAGAACATGGAAACTCCACCGAGATTTCCGAGAGGCGGACATGCTACCCACTAAGCCACGTGCCGCCCTCTACTGAATGTAACAAATTGAACCCAAACAAACAACTAACAGAAGGTTGCGGAACGCACGAGCAGACGAGTTGTTCTAATAGAACGTACACAGTTCGGGTTTCCTCGGCGCGCCGGCTCAACCTCAGTCTGAAACCATGCTATTAATTCAAACACTACCTGCCACAAGCAATCTGAGAGTGATCCGGGGTCTGGACTTTTGAGGCTCCAAATGTATTTGTTTGTTTAAATCAAATAGCGGCAGAAGGATCAGGTGGCGACGTCAAATCAAAGACGATTGGTTCAGTCGCTTCGCAGCTTGTAGCTGATATTAGAATTTCACATCACGCACACAAATATAACGTTTAATTTGCGCTGCTTATTAACGTCAGGCATCGTTTTAAAACCACCGTGTAGAAATCTATTGTGATCGACCTACTTTTTCCCAGAACACACAGTGACTGAAAGCCTGAGTCGTGAATAGTTACAGGTTACTATATAGGATACGATATAACTGACATATTAACTCTATAATCTCTCTCTCTCTCTCTCTCTCTCTCTCTCTCTCTCTCTCTCTCTCTCTCTCTCTCTCTCTCTCTCTCTCTCTCTCTCTCTCTCTCTCTCTCTCTATATATATATATATATATATATATATATATATATAATATATATATATATATATATATATATATATATATATATGTATATATATATATAGGGTGGCACGGTGGCTTAGTGGTTAGCATGTTCTCCTCTCAGCACTAGGGATTCCCGGTTCGAATCCCCATCTAGGTGGAGTTTCCATGTTCTTCCCGTGTCCGCGTGGGTTTCCTCCGGGTTCTCCGGCTTCCTCCCACTGTCAAAATACATGGATAAAGTCAATTGAGTTCTCCAAATTGCCCCATATAGAGTGTGCCTGGTTGAGTGAGTGTGTGCCCAGCGATGGATTGGTGTCCTGTCCTGGGTGTATCTGCCCGGCGCTCGGGACGTTCTCCCCTGGATGGGCATGGGGAACCCCACCGCGACCCTGGTGGAGGATAAAGCAGAAGATAATGAATGAAAGAATGAATATATATATATATATATATATATATATATATATATATATATATATATATATATATATATATATATATATATATATATATATAAAGATACAAGCATATATATATATATATATATATATATATATATATATATATATATATATATATATATATATATATATATAAAGATACAAGCATATATATATATATAAAGATTATAAAGATCTGCTTGTATCTCAAATTTATTTTATATTTTTTATTATTTTTCAGTATCTCAGTTTTATATATATATATATATATATATATATATATATATATATATATATATATATATATATATATATATATATATATATATACAGAAAGGGTTTCCTTGGAAATAGTCATGGTGGTTTACTGGTTAGCATGTTCTCCTCTCAGCACTGGAGATCCAGGTTCCAATCCCAATCTGGTTGGAGTTTCCATGTTCTCCCCGTCTCTGCGTGGGTTTCCTCCGGGTTCTCCGGTTTCCTCCCACAGTCCAAAAACATGATCTCTAGGTTAATTAAATGCTCTAAAAGGCATCTGTTTGCCCCATATGGTGTGTGTTTGGTTCTCCGTGTGAGTGAGTGTCCCCAGCGATATATTGGTGCCTTGTCTGAAAAGTTCTCCCGGTGATGGAGATGGGCAGGGGGAGCCTCACCCACTTACCCCCCCCCCCCAAGAAAAACCAGTAAAGGATTAAGCACAAGATAATGAATGAATGTTACACAATTTGGAGAATTCAACTGACCTTAATCCCTATTTTTGGACTGTGGGAGGAAACCAGAGAACCTGGAGGAAACCCACGCGGACACGGAGAACATGGAAACTCCACCAGATTGAGATTCGAACCGGGAATCCCTAGTGCTGAGAGGAGAACATCCTAACCACTAAGCTGCCATGCCGCCCTTTTATAAAGCTAGATATGTAAAATAATACAGTGGTCAGAAAGCCTCCACACATGAATGAGAGTTGTCCTCATATCTGTCCAGCGGAACATAACGAATGAATGAGTACTCTTGGGTTGACAGCAGCATGATGTCATGGTTTAGGGAGGATCTCATCAGTCAGATGGTGAGATCCAAAGGGCAGTCGTAGGCTTGCGATGAAGAAACAAGACGGGAGCATCTCCACATGGTTTTTAACGTCCAGTCAGTGGAAGCTGATGAGATCTAGTGTGTGCACAGCTTCCGCCAAAACATTTAGCATTTCTTATGGCAGCTGCTACTGGCGTTTAACCTTTTGCACGTCTCTCTCTCTTTTGCCTCTCACCTCTCAGCTAAACAATAACGGCTTACCCTCAGGCAATTATCATTCTCACATGTGACACTATGAGCCCGGGGCTGGTATGAGGAGTGTTTTTCAATTTCGCTTTCACTCAACGATGCCCTCTAGAGACTGCAGGACGGGAACGACACGTGCACTCATCATTCTGTGCACCGCGCACCGCGCCACAGCAAAGACGTCGTCTGCAGCACAATTAGTGGAATTAAATCTCTGTGCCTCCATTTTGAATTAGTGACAGCATTTACTCACAATGGACGACTGACTGAATTCCACAAGTATCCAAAAAACCAAACATCCATTAGCATCGTGCATTAGTGTTGTCCATCCAGCCATTATCTTCCGTTTATATCTTCCTCTATTAGGGTTGCGGGGATGGGGGGGGGGGGGTTCCCCATGCCCATCCAGGGGAGAACGTTCCGGGCGCTGGGCAGATACACCCAGGACAGGGTGCCAATCTATCACTGGGTGCACACTCACTTACACATACATGCTCTATATGGGGCAATTTGGAGAATTCAATTCACCTTGATCCATGTTTTTGGGCTGTGGGAGGAAACCGGAGAACCCGGACGAAACCCAAGCGGACACGGGGAGAACATGGAAACTCCACCCAGATTGGGATTCGAACCTGGATTCCCAGGACTGAGAGGTCCACTCCGGAATCCATCCATCCATTATCTTCCACTTTATCCTCTATTAGGGTCGTGGGGGGGGGGTTCCTCATGCCCATCCAGGGGAGAACGTTTCGGGCGCTGGGCAGATACACCCAGGACAGGGTGCCAATCTATCGCTGGGTGCACACTCACTCACACACACACTCTATATGGGGCAATTTGGAGAACTCAAATGACGTGATCCATGTTTTTGGACTGTGGGAGGAAACCGAAGAACCTGGAGGAAACCAACGCGGACACGGAGAACATGGAAACTCCACCCAGACTGGGATTCGAACTCAGAATCCCTAACACTGAGAGGAGAACATGCCTACCGCTAAGCCCCACTTTCTGGTAATATTCTACAAAATCTAAAATCTTCAGAGCTATTAAATCGGGATATTTAGAATTGGATCACGACCTGTTCTTTATGCCGCTCATTTCTTTCACCCACTTCTCTCTTTGTGGTGACCTTTTGTCCAAAGTCCATGGATTTGCAGCTCCTCTGTACAGCATGTCGTCTCTGGCCTCAAAAGAGGAAAAGCAGCACTTGACACTTCTGTCTCAGAAGCATCACTAATCAATCTTTTATGGCACCTTCATGCCCAGAGCAACTCGGCTCCGAAAGGTGATTTCAGCAGAGCCGCCGCTAAAACCGGGCATGGAGGAGTGGAGGTGCGCCACAAATAGCAAGTGAAAGAGAAGAGCAGCTGGAAAAAGAGGCGAGTGCGAGACGGAGCGAAGCAAACAGAGGAATTAAGAGTGAATTGGGGGTGGGGGGGTGGGGGGGTGAGGGTTGGCAGGAGAGAAAGGCAAAGCGAAATTAAATGTGAGACTGGACGGAGAGGACAGAGATAGAACGTTTATCTCGTAGAACGTCTCGGGCACTGGGCAGATACACCCAGGACAGGGCGCCAATCCATCGCTGGTCACACACTCACTCACACAGACACACTCTATATGGGGCAATTTGGAGAATTCAATTGACTTGATCCATGTTTTTGGACTGTGGGAGGAACCCGGAGGAAGCCCACGCGGACATGGAGAACATGGAAACTCCACCCAGATTGGGATTGGAACCGGGAATCCCTAGTGCTGAGAGGAGAACATACTAAACCACTAAGCCACCGTGCCACCCTTTTATAAAGCTAGATATGTTCTCCTCTCAGCGCTAGGGATTCCCAGTTCGAATCCCAATCTGGGTGGAGTTTCCATGTTCTCCCCGTGTCTGCGTGGGTTTCCTCCGGGTTCTCCAGTTTCCTCCCACAGTCCAAAAACATGGATCAAGTCAATTGAGTTCTCCAAATTGCCCCATATAGAGTGTGTATGTCTGTGTGAGTGAGTGTGTGTCCAGTGTTAGATTGGCACCCTGTCCTAGGTGTATCCGCCCAGCGCCTGAGACGTTCTACCTTGGATGGGCATGGAGAACCCCCCCCCCACCCTGCAACCCTAGTGGAGGATAAAGTGGAAGATAATGGATGGATGGATGTTTGGATGTACGTGCCGTTTATAATATAATTATATTAAATATATATGAATGGCGGCATGGTGGCTTAGTAGTTGGCATGTTCTCCTCTCAGCGCTAGGGATTCCTGGTGCGAATCCCAATCTGGGTGGAGTTTCCATGTTCTCCCCGTGTCCGCGTGGGTTTCCTCTTGGTTCTCCGGTTTCCTCCCACAGTCCAAAAACATGGATGAAGTCAATTGAATTCTCCAAATTGCCCCATATAAAGTGTGTTTGTGTGAGTGAGTGTGTGTCCAGCGATAGATTGGCACCCTGTCCTGTGTGTATCTGCCCAGCGCCCGACACGTTCTCCCCTGGATGGGCATAGGGAACCCCACCGCGACCCTAGTAGAGAATAAATTAGAAGATAATGAATGGATGGATATATAAAAATACGGTGGTCAGTATGTTGATGGACGGCAGCATGTCCAGAAAGCCTCCACACAAGAGTGAGAGTTGTTCTCATATCTGTCCAGCGGAACATATCTTGGGTTCTGCAGGTTGACAGCAGCATGACGACACGGTTTAGGGAGGATCTCAGTGAGATACTTTGGTGAGATCCAAATAGCAAGTGAAAGAGAAGAGCCGCCCGAGAAAGAGCCGAGTGCGAGACGGAGTGAAGCAAACCGAGGAATTAAGAGTGAAAGTGAGCACGGGTTGGGGGGGAGGTGGGGGGGGCAGGAGAGAAAGACAAAGTGAAATGTGAGACTGGACGGAGAGGCCTTTTTTCTTTTTAATGAGATAAGTTTACACACCTCATTAATTAGCACGCTCAGAGCCAGAGTCCCTGCGTCTCAAACTTTCTAACCCCAACAGCTGCCATGACAATTAATTATTTATCCTCTGACGTATATGCCCCGGTGTTGCTCAGCAGGAACTGTCTTAGGGCTCTAATTGCCTCAATATTTTCTGAATTGACTCCTCAGTCAGTTCAGAGACGCTGATCCCAGGTTTAAATGCTAGCTGTTCTCAGATGGCTGAACCAAAACCAGTGGGGGGGTTGGGAAACATCATACTTCCTTTCCAAAATCCCATTGCTGGGACATATGGGTGTGGTAGCTCAGTGGTTAGGGTGTTGGGTTATCAATCAGGAGGTTGGGGGTTCAAATCCCAGATCCACTGAAGTTACCAGTGTGGGTCCATGAGCAAGAACCTTAACCCTCATTGCTCCAGGGATGTTGTGGCCAACAATGTGTTCTGACTCACAACCAAGTTGGGATACCGTAAGTCGCTTTGGATAAAAGCGTCGGCTAAAAGACAAAATGTAACGTAAATGTAAATATAAGGTGCGGTAGTTCAGAGGTTAGGGTGTTGGGTTATCAATCTGAAGGTTGGGGGTTCAAATCCCAGGTCCACTGAAGTTACTGATGTGGGTCCAGGAGCAAGACCCTTAACCCTCATTGCTCCAGGGAAGCTGTGATTAACTCTGTTTGTAAGTCACTTTGAATATGTGGATGTAAATATAAGGTGTGGTAGTTCAGAGGTTAGGGTGTTGGGTTATCAATCTGAAGGTTGTGGGTTTAAATCCCAGGTCCACTGAAGTTACCACTGTGGGAACAAGACTCTTAACCCTCATTGCTCCAGGGATGCTGTATCAACCCTGTGCTCTTACTCACAAACAAGTCACTTTGGATAAAGGCGTCGGCTAAATGACCAAATGTAATGTAAATGTAAATATAAGGTGTGGTAGCTCAGTGGTTATAGAGAGGGGCTATCAGTCAGAAGGTTGTACGTTCAAATCTCAGGTCCACAGAAGTTACGGATGTGGGTCCTTAAGCAAACCCTTAACCCTCATTGTTCCAGAGATGCTGTACCAACCCTGTCTGTAAGCCACTTTGGATATGTGGATGTAAATATAGAGTGTGGTAACTCAGTGGTTAGCATGTTGGGCTATCAATCAGAAGGTTGTGGGTTCAAATCTCAGGTCCACAGAAGTTACCGATGTGGGTCCTTGAGCAAACCCTTAACCCTCATTGCTCCAGGGATGCTGTATCAACCAAGTCACTTTGGATGAAAAAAAATCTGCTAAATGACCAAATGTAACATAAATGTAAATATAAGGTGTGGTAGCTCAGAGGTTAGAGTGTTGGGTTATCAATCTGAAGGTTGGGGGTTCAAATCCCAGGTCCACTGAAGTTACCAATGTGGGTCCAGGAGCAAGACCCTTAACCCTCATTGCTCCAGAGATGCTGTATCAACCCTGTTTGTAAGTCACTTTGAATATGTGGATGTAAATATAAGGTGTGGTAGTTCAGTTGTTAGGGTGTTGGGTTATCAATTAGAAGGTCGGGGGTTCAAATCCCAGGTCCACTGAAGTTACCAATGTGGGTCCTTCAGCAAGACCCTTAACCCTCATTGCTTCAGGGATGCTGTATCAACCCTGTGTTCTTACTCACAAACAAGTCACTTTGGATAAAAGCGTCGGCTAAATGACCAAATGTAACGTAAATGTAAATATAAGGTGTGGTAGCTCAGTGGTTATAGAGAGGGGCTATCAGTCAGAAGGTTGTAGGTTCAAATCTCAGGTCCACAAAAGTTCCTGAGCAAACCCTTAACCCTCATTGCTCCAGGGATGCTGTATCAACCATGTGCTTACTTGGTAAGTCTTTGCAATGTAAATGTAAATTGTGGTTGCTCAGTGGTTAGGGTGTTGAGTTATCAGTCTGAAGGTTGTGGGTTCAAATCCCAGGTCCACCAAAGTAATCAATGCAAGACCCTTAACCCTCATTTCTCCAAGGATGCTGTATAAACCCTCCTTGAGTCCTAATATAATGGAAATATAAGAATATTAAAATCTCAAGCAGGAGTTTTGATGCCTTTATGAATTAGCCATTTGATATGCATTGTTCTAATGATGTTAATATTGTAATTAAAATGCCAAAATAAAAGTAGGAAAAAACACTATAGTGCCACATACTTAACTAAAGACATATGTTTTTGCAACATATGTTAACAGCTAACTGCAGAGGTCTCCGTTGAGAAAGACTGTCACTATTGTCACGCCTATCCTCTTAGGAGCAGCTTGCTTTAGAAGTGCCTAATTATCACCATCTGCTGTTGTTAATGTCTATGGATGCTCACGTCTAGTGCACAAGTTTATGGTCTTTTCACTTTTTCACGTAGAACTGTTTCAGAAGGTAAAAAAGTTTCTCATATAAAGAAGGAAGCTTTTTTTAAATAGGTTTATTTTTTATATTTATATTTATATTCGGGGGGCGGCACGGTGGCTTAGTGGTTAGCACGTTCGCCTCTCAGCACTAGGGATTCCCGGTTCGAATCCCCATCTGGGTGGAGTTTCCATGTTCTCCCCGTGTCTGCGTGGGTTTCCTCTGGGTTCTCCGGTTTCCTCCCACAGTCCAAAAACATGGAACAAGTCAATTGAGTTTTCCAAATTGCCCCATATAGAGTGTGTGTGTGTGAGTGAGTGCCTAGCCATAGGTTGGCACCCGGTCCTGGGTGTATCTGCCCAGCGCCCAAGACGTTCTCCCCTGGATGGGCATGGGGAACCCCACCGCGACCCTAATAGAGGATAAAGCGGAAGATAATGAATGAATGAATATTTATATTCAGGTGGTTAGCATGTTCTCCTCCCGGTTCCCGGATCAAATCCCAATCTGGGTGGAGTTTCCATGTTCTCCCCGTGTCCGTGTGGGTTTCTTCCCGGTTCTCCGGTTTCCTCCCACAGTCCAAAAACATGGATCAAGGTCAATTGAATTCTCCAAATTGCCCCATATAGAGTGTGTGTGTGTGTGTGAGTGAGTGTGTGCCCAGTGATAGATTGGCACCCTGTCCTGGGTGTATCTGCCCAGTGCCCAAAACGTTCTCCCCTGGATGGTCATGGGGAACCCCCCCGCGACATTGGTACAGGAAGTAGAAGATAATGGATGGATGGAAGTTTAGTCACATGGCATGGTGGCTTAGTGGTTAGCATGTTCTCCTCTCAGCACTAGGGATTCCTGGTTTGAATCCCAAACTGGGTGGAGTGTCCATGTTCTCCCCGTGTCCACGTGGGTTTCCTATGGGTTCTCCGGTTTCCTCCCACAGTCCAAAAACAAGGATCAAGGTCAATTCTCCAAATTCTCCACCCAATTCTCCAAATTGCCCCATATAGAGTGTGTGTGTGTGTGTGAGTGTGTGTCCAGTGATGGTTTGGCACCCTATCCTGGGTGTATCTGCCCAGCGCCCAAAACGTTCTCCCCTGGATGGGCATGGGGAACCCCCCGCGACCCTAATAGAGGATAAAGCGGGAGATAATGGATGGATGGATATTTATATGCCCCATGTCCCTCCATTACCATCTTGGGGAGAACATTTCAGGCACTGGGTCGATACAGCCAGTATATAGTTTGGTACACAGTCACTCAGACAGACACCAGAACACTATATAGGGGCAATTTAGAGCGGTAAATTCATCCTGAATCCATGTTTTTGGACTGTGGGAGAAAACCAGAGAACGCGGACACATGGAACATGGAAACTCCACCCAGATCGGGATTCGAACCTGGATCCCCAGCGCTGAGTGGGGAACACGGTTCATAAGATACATAATAAAGGTCTGTGGCAGCCACCCTGTAAAATGCTCATGAATTTTAATTGCAATTAATGCCAATTTAGACTAATAGGCTGTAACACCTGCATCTGAAGGACTCAAATGCAAAAGGACGAGAGATCCATCATCCATCAAGACGACGCTCGTGATTTACGGGTTCTACGATTTCAAGGTCTATTCTTCAGGAAGTGCAATTTTTTAAAACAGATGAAACGTTGAAACTCATTAGTCAAAAAAACTCCCGGAAAATATGGATTAGTGTAAAATGAGAAAATAGAAACTTTAAAGACAACATATTGGTTCTGATGGCATGCTGTTTTAAATATGTTCTCCCCTCACAGCCTTAACTTCCTGCATTGTTTAGTAAAGACTCTTATGTGTGTGTGTGTGTGTGTGTGTGTGTGTGTGTGTGTGTTTGGATTTTTTTTTTGCTTATCTTAAAAATATATTTATTTAATCATTCATTCATTATCTCCCACTTTTATCCTCTATTAGGGTCGTGGTGGGGTTCCCCATGCCCCCATGGGAGAACGTCTCAGGCGCTGGGCAGATAGACCCAGGACAGGGCGCCAATCCATCGCTGGGCACACACTCACCCACACAGACACACTCTATATGGGGCAATTTGGAGAATTCAATTGACTCGATCCATGTTTTTGGACTGTGGGAGGAAACCGGAGAACCCGTTGGAAACCCACGCAGACACGGGGAGAACATGGAAACTCCACCCAGATGGGGATTCGAACCGGGAATCCATAGCGCTGAGAGGCGAACGTGCTAACCACTAAGCCACCGTGCCGCCTAATTATTTAATGTGGTTAGCATGTTCTCCTCTCAGTGCTAGGGATTACCGGTTGGAACCCCAATCTGGGTGGAGTTTCCACGTTCTCCATGTTTCCTCCGGGTTCTCCGGTTTCCTCCGGGTTCTCCGGTTTCCTTCCACAGTCCGAAAACATGAATCGAGGTCAATTAATTTCTCCAAATTGCCCCATATAGAATATGTTTGTGTGTGTCTGTATGAGTGAGTGTGTGCCCAGTGATAGATTGGCGTCCTGTCCTGGGTGTATCTGCCCAGCGCCCGAAACGTTCTCCACTGGATGGGCATGGGGAACCCCCACACGACCCTAATAGAGGATAAAGTGGAAGATAATGAATCTAATTAATTTGCCAATCTATCACTGGGCACACACTCACTCACACAAACACACTCTATATGGGGCAATTTGGAGCAAACATCGATCCAGGTAAATTGAATTCTCCAAATATTGCCCCATATAGAGTGTGTTTGTGTGTGTGTGTGTGTGTGCCCAGTGATAGATCGGCGCCCTGTCCTGGGTGTATCTGCCCAGCGCCCGAAACGTTCTACCCTGGATGGGCATGAGGAGCCCCCCCCGCGGAAAATAATGGATGGATAAAAATCCATATATCGAATCCTGGTTTGGTTTCCTCCCATAGTCCCAAAAACATGGATTCAAGGTAAATCAAATGCTCCAAATTGCCCCATATAGAGTGTGTGTGTCTGTGTGAGAGTGTGTACCCAGAGATAGATCGGCGCCCTGTCCTGGGTGTATCTGCCCAGCGCCCGAAACGTTCTCCTCCGGATGGACAAAGAGACCCCCCGCGACCCAAGTAGAGGATAAAGCGGAAGATAATGGATGGATGAATGAATGAATAATCATTTTTAACTTGTTAAAATAAATCACCCCCCACCCCCCGCCTAAAATATAAAAACACAGCCTTACAAGTACATAAGAACCTAAAAGCAAACAGAATTCAGAGCATGCTCAGTGTGGAAACCTAAAGAAAAGCCTAATTAGAACCCTTGCTATGCATTTAACCTTAACAGAGCAGGATAATTTAATTTCTAAGGCCGGCGACGGGTCACTGCTGCATTTTCTGCCGCTTCGGAACAGTCTGGGATCAAGCCGTTTCAGACGAATTAATGAAAGAAGAAAGGCTAAGTCTTTCCACTAATGAGTTGTGAGAATGTAAAACTGTGCTACTCCTCTCACCGCACAGCCGACACCTCTTAGCTAGTTTAAGCCTATGCATGAATTTCGCATTACCATCCAGCATGGATTAGCTGGAAATGAGTGTCATTAGCATCTGCTTTCAAATGGCTCTTGCTGTTTCAGACGAGCCGAGGCGGCGTTTCGGAGGTGTTTGTTGCAGCTGAAGGTGGCTTAATAAGGAGAACGCAGGCTTTAAGGCACAAGGTTATCTTTTGTGATGATGAAATGAGCAGCGCTGCACTCATGCTGTAACAACGCAAATAAAGATATCCTCGAACCGAGGATTCGACGAGGCCAACATCAGCCATGATACTTTATTTAGGTTGGGAATTTAAGGTTTTAAAAATGGCTTAGGTTATATCTGAGAGTAGGACCACTGAGACTATGCTGAGTGCTTTCTCTCTAAAGGGGACCATCATCTAAACATTCAACACATATTGCGCTGTGGCGGGCCTTCAACGCGGGGAGGTTGGGGGGGGGTTCCCCATGCCCATCCAGGGGAGAACGTCTCGGGCGCTGGGCAGATACACCCAGGACAGGATGCCAATCAATCGCTGGGTGCACACTCCCTCACACAGACACACTCTACATGGGGCAATTTGGAGAATTCAATTGACTTGATCCATGTTTTTGGACTGTGGGAGGAAACCGGAGAACCCGGAGGAAACCCACGCGGACACGGGGAGAACATGGAAACTCCACCCAGATTGGGATTCGAACCTGGATTCCCCAGTGCTGAGAGGAGAACATGCTAACCACTAAGCCATTGTGCCGCCCCTATGTTAATTATACATCCATCCATCCAGGACATGTCGCCAATCTATCGCTGGGCACACACACTCACAGAGACACACACAAATACACTCTAGATGGGGCAATTTAGAGAATTCAATTGACCTTGAGCCATGTTTTTGGACTGTGGGAGGAAACCGGAGAACCCGGAGGAAACCCACGCGGACACGGAGAACATGGAAACTCCAACCAGATTGGGATTCGAACCGGGAACCCCTAGTGCTGAGAGGCTGCAGAGTTTTTGTGACACACACACACACACACACACACACACACACACACACACACACACACACACACTATATTGGGGCAATTTGAGCATCCAGGGGAGAACGTCTCGGGCGCTGGGCAGATACACCCAGGACAGGACGCCAATCTATCACTGGGTGCACACTCCCTCACACACACACTCTATTTGGAGAATTAAATTGACCTTGATCCATGTTTTTGGACTGTGGGAGGAAACCGGAGAACACGGAGGAGACCCACACAGATACGGAGAACATGGAAACTCCACCCAGATTGGGATTCGTTTAGGAGAACATGCTAACCACTAAGCCACCGTTAAATCCCAGCCCGGGGGTTTAAACCTTTACATAAAATCCGTACCACAGTATAAAGTCATGCCAGCTTTTATGCGCTGGTTATTTTTCTTTTCTTTTGATGAATATTCCAGAAGGCGTCTCATGCAAAGCATTAATTCAATCTGAATAACGCCGATGCTGCAAAAACAACTTTAATAATAATAACGATGATTAATAAGTAATGTCTGTGTTTCTGCAGTGAATATTTTTAATAAACTTTTTTTTTTTTGATAGCTACGTGTCTTGCTGTTCCGGCGTGTGTGATTTTGCATGCACCTGGCACAGTGTGTAGGAATTAGATTTTCATTAGAAGGTAATTAGCCTACAAATGCTCGTTACATGCTTGTTTTGCTTGTTAACGCCGTACAACAGCTAAAACCAGCTTCACGTGCGTGTGCATTTTGCGTTAACGAAATAATAAAGCAGCACTCTGATTACAGGGATGAAGCCTTTTAATTAGATCTGATTTATTAATCCTCATGTATCTTTAATATAATTATATTATAAACGGCACGTACATCCAAACATCCATTATCTTCCGATTTATCCTCTACTAGGGTCGTGAGGTGGGGGGGGGTCTATATGCCCATCCAGGGGAGAACGTTTCGGGCGCTGGACAGATACACCCAAAACAGGACACCAATCTATCACTGGACACACACTCACTCACACACACAGACTCTTCCATATGGGGCAATTTGGAGAACTCAATTGACCTTCATCCATGTTTTTGGACTGTGGGAGGAAACCGGAGAACCTGGAGGAAACCCACATGGACACGGGGAGAACATGGAAACTCCACCCAGAGTGGGATTCGAACCGGGAATCCCTAGTGCTGAGAGGAGAACATGCTAAGCCAACGTGCCGCCCCTCATGTATCTTTAATATAATTATATTATAAACGGCACGTACATCCATCCATACATTATCTTCCGCTTTATCCTCTACTAGGGTTGCAGGTTGGGGGTGGGGGGGTTCTCCATGCCCATCCAGGGGAGAACGTTTCGGGTGCTGGGCAGATACACCCAGGACAGGACGCCAATGTATCCCTGGGCACACACTCACTTACTGACACACACTTTATATGGGGCAATTTGGAGAACTCAATTGACCTTGATCCATGTTTTTGGACTGTGGGAGGAAACCGGAGAACCCGGAGGAAACCCACGCAGACACGTGGAGAACATGGAAACTCCACCCAGATGGGGATTCGAACCAGGAATCCCTAGCGCTGAGAGGAGAACATGCTAAGCCAACGTGCCGCCCCTCATGTATCTTTAATATAATTATATTATATATATTATATATATATATAATATAATTATATATATATATTATAAACGGCACGTACATCCATCCATCCATTATATTCCGCTTTATCCTCTACTAGGGTTGCAGGTTGGGGGTGGGGGGGTTCTCCATGCCCATCCAGGGGAGAACGTGAGAACATACTAACCACTAAGCCACCGTGCCACCCTACATCCAAACATTCATTCATTCATTCATTATCTTCAGCTTAATCCTCTAATAGGGTCGTGGGGGGGGGGGTTCCACATGCCCATCCAGGGGAGAACGATTCAGTTGCTGGGCAAATACACCCAGGACAGGACACCAATCCATCGCTGGGCACACACTCCCTCACTCACACACACTCTATATGGGGCAATTTGGAGAATTCAATTGACTTGATCCATGTTTTTGGACTGTGGGAGGAAACCGGTGAACCCGGAGGAAAGCCATGCGGACACGGAGAACATGGAAACTCCACCCAGATTGGGATTCGAACCAGGAATCCCTAGTGCTGAGAGGAGAACATGCTAACCACTAAGCCACCATGCCGCCCTACATCCAAACAGGTATAAGAAATAAATAAAGCCAGGCTTGAATGAGCTCAAACAGTAAGATTAAGGTCTTGGCTGTAACTACTGGCTCCAATCATATTTCTTTTCACTTCCCAGAAAAGGAAAGTGCATGGCTGTAAAAAAGGAGAGTGTGAGTGTGTGTGTGTGAGTGTGTGTGTGTGTGTGTGTGTGTGTGTGTGTGTGTGTGTCATGTTGTAATGTTGAAAGTTATGAGAGCAAGAGAGTGCATGGAAAAAAGCGATGAAGATGCAAGTGCACAGGAGATAATGATGAGCTGACTTGCGCAGGATATGAATTATTGAAAGCAATCCTTTAATAGTTTAAATGATTTGGACTACAGGGTGAGGTGTGCAGGGATAGGTCTCGTAATATATAACAACAGGGCAAAAGGTTACAGGATGATTACCTTTGATGACGGTTCGGGTTCTATAATGAGGAAGACGTAGGTTTCCTGTTGATGGATCTTCATTTAATCTGAGGCGTCGGTAAGTATACAGTATCTATATGTCAGGTATAGAGAACAACTATGTAGGGGCAATTAGGAGCAGCAAATTTACTTTGAATCCATGTTTTTGAAACCTGTGTTAACTCAGGCAGAACATGAAAGCTCAACCCAGATTGGGATTTGAACCTGGATCCCCAGCGCTGAAAGGAGAACATGCTAAACATTAAGCCACCAAACCCCACAATCATTTATACATTATCTTCTGTTTAATCCTGTCCTAGGGTCACGAGCGGTTCCCCATCCCAATTCAGAGGAGAACGTTTCGGGCGCTGGGCAGATACATGCATGACACCCCACTACCTAATACAGACACAGACAAACAAACACACACTATATGGGGCAATATAGAACATTCCATTCACCTTGAATTCATGTTTTTGGACTGTGGGAGGAAACCAGAGAACTGGTTCTCTGGAGAAAACCCACACAGAACCAGGGAGAACATGCAAACTTCACCCAAATTGGGATTTGAACCTGAATCCCAGGACTGAGAGGAGAACTCAAATCCAGGAGAACATTAAATCCATGTTTTTGGACTGTGGGAAGAAACCGGAGAACCCGGAGGAAACCCATGCGGACACGGGGAGAACATGGAAACTCCACCCAGATTGGAATTCGAACCGGGAATCCCTAGTGCTGAAAGGAGAACATGCTAAACACTAATCCACCAAGCCCAACATGCATTCATTCATTCACCATCTTCTGATTAATCCTCTACTAGGTTCACAGGGGGCAACTATAAGGGGCAATTTAGAACATTCGGTTTACCATGAATTCATGTTTTTGGATTGTGGAAGGAAAGCGGAGAACCCGGAGGAAACCCACGCGGACACGTGGAGAACATGGAACCTCCACCCAGATTGGGATTCGAACCGGGAATCCCTAGTGCTGAAAGGAGAACATGCTAACTACTAATCCACCAAGCCCAACTTGCATTAATTCATTCATTATCTTCTGCTTAATCCTCTACTAGGGTCACGGGGGCAACTAAAAGGGGCAATTTAAACCAAATATTTTTGGTTTACATTGAATTCATGTTTTTGGATTGTGGGAGGAATCCAGAGAAAACCCCGGAGAAGACACGGGGAGAACATGGAAACTCCACCCAGATTAGGATTCGAACCCAGCACTGGGAGGAGAACATGCTACTCATGTTTCTTGTTATTTATTAGTTCCCTAAGTGACTCGCTGTTTTTAGAACACATACTTTTGTTCTTTAGAACAGTTGTGATTTCTCCTCAACAGGTTCTGCCCGGCTCGGTCCCTCCACTCTGCATAATGATTAGAATTCTTTAAGATTGTTCTAACCTTTAAGAGTCCAGAGGTGAGATGAGAAAGCTTCTGCGCTGACCCCGTCACGCAGGAGAGGCGCTGATTCATTTCCATTGTGTCAGGAGCTCAGCTCTGTTCCACAAAACGACACGCTGTCCAACAAAAAATCTCACTAGAGACCAGAGACTGACCCGCAAGAACCCACAGAACCCTGAGATACCAGACGTTTAAACATCATGTTCTCAATGGGGCGGCACGGTGATTTAGTGATTAGCATGTTCTACTCTCAGCACTAGGTATTTCCAGTTCGAATCCCAATCTGGGTGGAGTTTCCATGTTCTCCCCATGTCCCCGTGGGTTGCCTCCGGGTTCTCTGGTTTCCTTCCACAGTCCAAAAACATGGATCAAGTCAATTGAATTCTCCAAATTGCCCCATATAGAGTGTGTGTGTGAGAGAGTGTGTGCCCAGCGATAGATTGTCCTGATAGGCGCCCTGTCCTGGGTGTATCTGCCCAGCGTCCGAAACGTTCTCCTCTGGATGGGCATGGGGAACCCCCCCTCCCCCCCTAAAGCGGAAGATAGTGGATGGATAATTAACATTACGGTGGCTTAGTGATTAGCATGTTCTCCTCTCAGCACTGGAGATTTCCAGTTAGAATCCCAATCTGGGTGGAGATTCCATGTTCTCCGTGTCCATGTGGGTTTCCTCCGGGTTCTCCTGTTTCCTCCCACAGTCCAAAAAACATGGATCAAGTCAATTGAATTCTCCAAACTGCCCCATATGGAGTGTGTTTGTGTATATGTGTGTGTGTGTGTGTGTGTGTGTGTGTTTGTGTGCCCAGCGATAGATTGGCACCCTGTTTTGGGTGTATCTGCCCAGCGTCCGAAACGTTTGCCCCTGGATCTCCTCCACCCTTGACCCTAATAGAGGATAAAGCGGAAGATAATGGATGGATGGATAATTAACATCGGGGCGGCATGGTGGCTTAGTGGTTGGCATGTTCTCCTCTCAGCGCTAGGGATTCCCGGTTCGATTCCCAGTCTGGGTGGAGTTTCCATGTTCTCCTCGTGTCCCTGTGGGTTTCCTCCGGGTTCTCCGGTTTCCTCCCACAGTCCAAAAACATGGATCAAGGTAAACTGAATTCTCCAAATTGCCCCATATAGAGTGTGTTTGTGTCATTTATCATCATGCCGTGCTCCACGACAACACAGGGATTCAAGGATACAATGCGACTTTATTGTCATTTACGTAACACGTGGTACATCAAATGTAAGCGAAATTCCGTTTCACAAACCCAGTTTACCCAAAGTGCTAGAATTTAAAAATTTGGGGATTCCAGGTTCGAATTCCAATCTGGGTGGAGTTTCCATGTTCTCCCCATGTCCATGTGGGTGTGTCGGTTTCCTCCGGGTTCTCCGGTTTCCTCCCACAGTCCAAAAACATGGATTAAGGTCAATTGAATTCTCCAAAATTGCCCCATATGGAGTGTGTTTGTGTCACTACGTAAAGTTTCAATATGGGCTATTAAAAAGTTGATCTTTTTTCACTTTTAATTACAATTTCTTTCAGTTCATGACGTTTTGTTAATAACGTATATCGGATCCATTGGAAAATGTCACATTTCAACATTTGTCAGCGGCATCATTTCAGAAATGAAATTAAAGATCGATCCCCTTCGTGAATGACTCTCTGAGAGGGATGGATATACTTTTTTAAGATACTGCTGATTACAGGGCAAGTGTTTGCTTTGTGCAGACATGGAATGAAAGACCATAAATCAAAGGTGCCAAATGTCCTAAAGCGGCGCAATGCTGAACAATGTTGTTCTGCTTGGCTCATCAACAAATCATCAGTCATTGTCTCGAGCAACTATATGTTATGAAGTTATAGTTCCTAGACAGTAAACTTTAAAACTTCTATTATGAAGGAAAGATTTGTAAGTTTTCTGATGCGGGAAATTACAACGCTACAAACAATACTTTATCAACACTGACACACTCTATATGGGGCAATTTGGAGAATTCAGTTTACCTTGATCCATGTTTTTGGACTGTGGGAGAAAACCGGAGAACCCGGAGGAAACCCACAGGGACACGGGGAGAACATGGAAACTCCACCCAGACTGGAATTCGAACCGGGAATCCCTAGTGCTGAGAGGAGAACATGCTAACCACTAAGCCACCATGCCGCCCTTATCAAAGTCATATTTAAATTTAAATAATAATAAAGTATTGTTATTCTCCCCGTTATCTTCTGCTTTATCCTCTATTAGTGTCGCGGGGGGGTTCCCCATGCCCATACAGGGGAGAACGTCTCGGGCGCTGGGCAGATACACCCAGGACAGGGCGCCAATCTTTCACTGGCCACACACTCATTCAGACACACACAAACACACTCTATATGGGGCAATTTGGAGAATTCATGTTTTTAGCCTGTGGGAGGAAACCCATGCAGACACGGGGAGAACAAAAATACTTTATTATTATTTAAATGTAAATATGACTTTGATGAGGGCGGCACGGTGGCTTAGTTAGCATGTTCTCCTCTCAGCACTAGGGATTCCCGGTTCGAATTCCAATCTGGGAGGAGTTTCCATGCTCTCCCCGTGTCACTGTGGGTTCCTCTGGGTTCTCCGGTTTCCTCCCACAGTCCAAAAACATGGATCAAGGTAAACTGAATTCTCCAAATTGCCCCATATAGAGTGTGTCAGTGTGTGTGAGTGTGTGCCCAGTGATGGATTGGCTCCCTGTCCTGGGTGTATCTGCCCAGCGCCCGAAACGTTCTTCCCTGGATGGGCATGAGGAACCCCCCCCCACGACCCTAATAGAGGATAAAGCGGAAGATAATGGATGGATGGATGGAAGTTTAGTCACTTTGTGTGGGCGAACTCTCAGCAGTTGTTCAAAATTAACTCAAATGTCTTTATAACAATGCGCCTTGCTTCATTTACCCACTCGAAAAGTACTTGGAGAAATGTTCTCCCATTGATGGGCATGGGGAAACCCCCCCCCCCCCCCCCCCCCCCCCCCCCCCCCCCGCAACCCTAGTAGAGGATAAAATTGAAGATAATGAATGGATGGATGGAATCAGTCATGGGCGGCATGGGACTGTGGAATCCCAATCTGGGTGGAGTTTCCATGTTCTCCCCGTGTCCTCGTGGGTTTCCTCCGGGTTCTCCGGTTTCCTCCCACAGTCCAAAAACATGGATCAACGTCAATTGAATTCTTCAAATTGCCCCATATAGAGTGTGTTTGTGTGAGTGTGTGCACAGCCATGGATTGGCGCCCTGTCCTAGGTGTATCTGCCCAGCGCCCAAAACGTTCTCCCCTGGATGGGCATGAGGAACCCCCCCCCCCCCCCCCCCGACCCTAATAGAGGATAAAGCGGAAGATAATGGATGGATGGATGGAAGTTTAGTCACTTTGTGTGGGCGAACTCTCAGCAGTTGTTTAAAATCAACCCAAATGTCTTTATAACAATGCGCCTTGCTTCATTTATCCGCTCGAAACGTACTTGGAGAACATAAAAACAACAAATCATATGTTTTCGTCTAAACCATGCCCCTTTCCAGTCGTCTCTCCAAACACACACACTTTTTTGGTCGAACAGATCCAGATGGGGACGTCTAATGCACACACACACAAATAAGTGTGGCGTACCCTGCAGGATATAACCTGTCTAGGCTGATAAAGCTGCAATGAGGTTAAACCTCCTCAGCGCCAGTACAGACGATTTAAAGCAACTAATTCCCTCATTTAGAGGTCTTATTTCATGTCAGGAGTCCAAATGGAGTTTTATTGAAATGACATGTGTGGGAGGTGAAGATGTCATTAAAGTAACCGAGCCAGTGTGAAAAGAGAGAGAGAGAGAGAGAGAGAGAGGGAGAGAGAGAGATGGGAATTAAACTGAATCTCTCTCTGAGTTCTGAGTGGCAGATTACACTCAAATTCATTTAAGGTGTAGACAGAGGCTACTGCCCATTTCTGCACCATTACAGCTCCTCCATCCTCCACCTCCTGTCAGCGTGAGTTCCGACCAAATTCATTTAAAGCTTGTTCTGCTTTTATTTCGGCTCCTTCCATGGATCCCATAAGCGAAAAGGTATAGAGATATAAATAAGGTAAGTAATAAGTTACTGTTGCGTTCTGTATCCACAGGTATGCTGTGCAGGAAGTACTTTTTTAAGGTACCTGTGCATACTGTTTTGCATGTTCTTCCCGTCTGAAGATAATGAGCCCTTTATGTATGAAATATCTTTTATCTCAATATTTTATTATTATTTAGAGGTGAATATGATTTGGATGACGGGGAATCAGTCATGGGTGGCATGAGACTGTCAAACCCCGAGATGAATCCCAATCCCGATCTGGAGCTTCCATGTTCTCCCTGCGTCTGCGTGGGTTTCCGCCGGGTTCTCCGGAGTCCTCCCATAGTCCAAAAACATAGATTCAGGGTAAATTGGCTGCCCCTGTATAGTGTGTGTGTGCTCAGCGATATATTGGCTTCCTGTCCTAGGAGAACTTGTTGTCCCATAGTCCTCCCATAGTCCAAAAACATTGATTTAAGGTAAATTGGCTGCCCTGTATGCTGTGTGTGTCTCTCTGTGTGTGTGTGTGTGTGTGTGTGTGTGTGTGTGTGTGTCTGTGTGTGTGTGTAAGTGAGTGTCTGTGTGTCTTTATATATACAAAATTATTTTATCACATCTCTTTATCCATCCATTATCTTCCACTTTATCCTCTACTAGGGTCGCGGTGGGGTTCCCCATGCCCATCCAGGGGAGAACGTTTTGGGCGCTGGGCAGATACACCCAGGACAGGACACCAATCTATCACTGGGCACACACTCACTCACACAGACACGGCGGAACGGTGGCTTGGTGGTTAGCATGTTCTCCTCTCAGCTCTAGGGATTCCCGGTTCGAATCCCGATCTTGGTGGAGTTTCCATGTTCTCCCCGTGTCTGCGTGGGTTTCCTCCGGGTTCTCCGGTTTCCTCCCACAGTCCAAAAACATGGATCAAGGTCACTTAAATTCTCCAAATTGCCCCATATAGAGTGTGTCTGTGTGAGTGAGTGTGTGTCCAGTAAAAGATTGGTGTCCTGTCCTGAATGTATCTGCCCAACGCTCGAAACCTTCTCCCCTGGATGGGCATGGGGAACCCCCCCCCCCCCCCCCACGACCCTAATAGAGGATAAAGTGGAAGATAATGGATGGATGGATGGATGGACATCTAAGCGTTAAGACCGTTACTCCAGTCAGCCCATGAGCAGAACGTACAATTCTAAGGGTGGTGGCCGATCATCATAAAATTCTGAAAGTGACCTGGTCGAGTGGCAGACTGACAGATGGGCTTCAAAAGCACAGCTGCTCTCTGTCAGCATGCCACCCATTTTGACAGAACCACTCAGTTATCCAAAGTTTAGAGCCCATTTAGGTTAAGTGCTTTGTTCCAAGGTCTAGTGGCAGAGCTTAACGGAAAAGCAAGGATATTAGAACCTGCATCATTCTACTTCGCTGAGTCAGCAACCTGTCACACTGTAAAGTATGTATATCTAAACCTGGTTACCTGCTTTCTTTTCTTGCAATGGCAGCAAGATCACACAAAACTATACAGGCTCACATACACCCCCGCCCCCGCCCCCCCACCGCAAACACACACACACACACACACACACACACACACACACACACACACACACACACACACACACACACACACACACACACACAGATGCAGTGGTTAGCATTCTCTCAGGCTGAGAGAGTTTGTGTGGCATTCCGCCTGTAACTGACCGGCAATCTGCCCCGAAATCTTTTCAGGAACACTTTCTATGAATCCGGCATACATAATGCATTATAAGTGCATACAGTATTCATAATGCTTGCCTTAAGCCTTTGCTAATGTACATAGATGTTCATAATCATAGTCATAAAGCTGGAACTTATTCCAACTTTTGATTCTGTGGATGTTTACACATTTTATCTTAAAACAAGACGATTAAACTTTAATTAAAGTCTGTTGTCCCAACACACAATATCCCCTGGCTGCTATTATATATATATATATATATATATATATATATATATATATATATATATATATATATATATATATATATATATATATATATATATTATTATTATTTTTTTTTTTTAATTATTATTTTTTTTTTTTTTATTGCCATTATATTTTTATATTTACATTTTTATTATTAAAATGCTGTGTATATTTTTTCAATTTTTATTTTATTTTATTATTATTCATTTTTTCAAATGTCATATTTAAATAAAAAAAATATTTATTCTACCACAGATTTTTATTCTATTATTTATTCATAATATAAGTGAATGACAATTAAGTTTCAATGAATCCTTAAAGAGCATTTATAAGCTTTTATAAGTCGTTATGTACTACTGTGTATGCAGTCTTAATTAAAGAGGTAATTAATGACAACACTGTATAGCTGTTAATAGAGCTTATAAGTGTTTATAAACGGTTATGAGAATTAATAATCATTTTCAGGAAAAGTGCTCGTTAAACACAAGTCTTTCTGTCGCTGATTTCTATAATAAGTTGATAAACAGTTTAATTATATCATGTATAATGCTGCACAATGGCGGCATGGTGGCTTAATGATCAGCATGCTCTCCTCTCAGCACTAGAGATTCCCACATCGAATCCCAATCTGGGTGGAGTTTCCATGTTCTTCCCGTGTCCGTGTGGGTTTCCTCCGGGTTCTCCGGTTTCCTCCCACAGTCCAAAAAACATGGATCAAGTCAATTGAGTTCTCCAAATTGCCCCATGTAGAGTGTGTTTGTGTGCGTGAGTGTGTGCCCAATGATAGATTGGCGTCCTGTCCTGGGTGTATCTGCCCAGCGCCCGAAACGTTCTCCCCTCGGATGGGCATGGAGAACCCCACCACGACCCTAATAGAGGATAAAGAAAAAATAATGGATGGATGGATAACGCTGCCCGATAAAAAGTCTCATGAGTTTCGATGATAATGAGTGAGAATCTGGTTACAGACGAAATAGATAAATAAATAGAAAGCAGTCAGAAGACAAATGACAGGAGCTCCTCTGTGATTGCCTCTAACTCAGCAGGTGGGGCAACCTCTCCAGGATAGGACCGCCATACAGCGGAAGGGAATGGCAAAAATCCCAATTCTCTCTTTGCTGCTCGCCTGCGGATCTTTGGGTGGGTGTGAGCTCGCGTCAGGATCAAGTCAAAGTGAGCCTCGCCACATGACAAGTCAGGAAATGAAAAAGAGCAAAGAAGATACATGATGGCTTTATCAAAGGGCTGCAGACAAACGGGGCAGGCTGCAAGCATTGTGAAATGCATAGTGATTTCTCTCTCTCTCTCTCTCTCACTCACTCTCTCGCCCTCTCTCTATAGCTCTCTCTTCCTCCCGCTCATACAATCACACTGTCTCTGTCATCCCCTATGGGAGTTTCAGCTTGTAAGCACTACAGGGAGAGCATCTAAAACATGCAACAGTCTGCTGATCCCACCTACACACACACACACACACACACACACACACACACACACACTCTCAAAACACAGCAGGAGGCCCTAAGTGCAGTATAGGAATCAAACGCCGCATTGTCTAGATTTGTAAAAGTGCCGTTCTTTTCCTGGAGGTTTAACCTTCCATTTTTAGAATTCTTACACAATGTTAAAGATATGAAAGTGCTCAGCTGCAGTAGCACTACATCACACAGCGCACGCAGGGCATTTCAGGAAAGGCTGCACTCAGCACATCCATAGGGAACCCGGTTCTGCTGGGAACCGATGTTATAATAGCAAATCTGAAGCGCTCGCTCTGACTGACACTGGGGAAGGCTCGGTGTAAATTAAAAAGTTCTCCGGGGAGAAAGAGATCATTCTTTATCAGGGGAGAGAAAAGTTGGAAGACACGAGTTAAAAAAGTTCTGTCCTCGGTTCCTCCAGAGTTGTTTTATCCACACACCTGTTTCTGTGTGTGTGTGTGTGTGTGGGTGTGTGTGGGTGTGGGTGTGTGTTCTTTGTGAAGTTATTCCATCCATCCAACCATCCATCCATTATACTTAACTTTCAGACGCTGGGCAGATACACAATCTATCACCGGGTACGCACTCACTTACACAGACACACAAACAAACTCTATATGGGGCAATTTGGAGAATTCAATTGACCTTGATCCATGTTTTTGGACTGTGGGAGGAAACCCAGGTGGACACGGGGAGAACATGGAAACTCCACCCAGATGGGGATTCGAACCTGGAATCCCTAGTGCTGAGAGGAGAACATGCTAAACACTAAGCCACCGTGCTGGCCCCATCCGTCCATTATCTTCTGCTTTATCCTCTATTAGGGTCACGGGGGGTTCCCAATGCCCATCCAGGGGAAAACATTTCAGGCGCTGGACAGACACACCCAGGACAGGGCGCCAATCCATCACTGGGCACACACTCACTCACACAGACACACTCTATATGGGGCAATTTGGAGAATTCAATTGACTTGATCAATGTTTTTGGACTGTGGGAGGGAAAACGGAGAACCCGGAGGAAACCCACATGGACACGAGGAGAACATGGAAACTCCACTCCTCTCGCTGGGAGGAGAACATGCTAACAACTAAGCCACCGTGCCGCCCTTGTAAAGTTATTGTGACTTCATTATGAAGCTATTATAGTAGAAACGATGTCTGCTGTTTTGTGATTGTAAATTCGTTCAAATTTTAATTTATTTGGCCTTTATGTTTCCTTTTAGCTTAAAATGTGTGTGTGCGTGTGTGTGTGTGTGTGTGTGTGTGTGTGTGTGTGTGTGTGTGTGTGTCAGCAGCATGCTGCGAACAGGCATTGTTAATACCACGTCGGCTTTGTCTCTGTTCGAAGCGACTGGTCCTTTCTTGTTTTGAAAACCAATTACAAACTTAAGAGCGTCACAATACGACTAAATCAAAAGACGCTTTGAGAACACGGTTTATTTTCTTTCACTGCATAATTCATCAGAAGAGCGAATTGACTCTGAAGCTGCGATCAACATCTGGAACTTTTAGGAGTCAGATAAAGCTACGCTAAAAGTGAAAACCATGAAACACACTCTATCTTGACGACTTTTACAATAATTACAGGATTTTTGAAGTGCTTAGGTAAACAGCATTATTCAAAGAGACTCACATAATTCAACATTAATAATAACGAACGTTAACAACCCACATCAGGACTATATGAAGGTAGTAATCACTACAGAGGGTGAGGTCATGTGGACGACGTTCTTTCTGCAGGGAGTTTGCTGTTCTCTTTGTGTCTCTGATGTTCTGTTTACTTTAACAAAGCAAAGAAATTAATGCGGACGGCATGGGCTTAGTGATTAGCATGTTCTCCTCTCAGCGCTAGGGATTCCCAGTTCGAATCCCAATCTGGGTGGAGTTTCCATGTTCTCCCGTGTCCCTGTGGGTTCCCTCCGGGTTCTCCGGTTTCCTCCCACAGTCCAAAAACATGGATCAAGTCAATTAAATTCGCCCCATATAGAGTGTCTGTGTGTTTGTGTGAGTGAGTGTGTGTCCAGCGCTAGATTGGTGTCCTGTCCTGGGTGTATCTGCCCAGCGCCCGAAACGTTCTCTCCTGGATGGGCATGAGGAACCTCCCCCACGACCATAATATAGGATAAAGTGGAAGATAATGGATGGATGGATTCCGGAGTGGACCTCTCAGTCCTGGGGATCCAGGTTCGAATCCCAATCTGGGTGGAGATTCCATGTTCTCCCTGTGTCCTCATGGGTTTCCTCTGGCTTCTCCGGTTTCCTCCCACAGTCCAAAAACATGGATCAAGTCAATTGAATTCTCCAAATTGCCCCATATAGAGTGTGTCTGTGTGAGTGAGTGAGTGTGTGTCCAGCGCTAGATTGGTGTCCTGTCCTGAGTGTATCTGCCCAGCGCCCGAGACGTTCCCCCCCCCCCCAAACGACCCTAATAGAGGATAAAGCGGATGATAATGGATGGATGGAAGAAATGAATGCATGAGAGATAATTACAAAGTAATTAAATACACTGCTCTGATTGTGAATGTGGTCCCAGCGTTCTCCAGGTCGGTCACTAGGTCCCCCCGTGTGGTTCTGGGATTTTTGCTCACTGTTCTTGTGATCATTTTGACTGAGATCTTGCGTAGTCAGCAACAAAAACATCTTCTGAAAACCCAGTAGACCCAATATATAACCCATATATATATCACATTGGCATTCAAGCTAAACATAAGTAGTCCACGGCAACCTACTTTAGCTGCATTAGCTAATGCCAGTCATATTAATCAGAAAATGTGTTCCTCAGAACAAGACCCCTGAGGAGAACATACTCTAAATACACATTTTTTTTTCGTAAAGATATTGCAGATACAGCTACACCACACATAAAATAAACCGACCGACGAACCTCATAAAATTATAATATTATTTAGAAAAATAAGGACGGTGGCTTAGTGGTTAGCATGTTCTCCTCTCAGCGCTAGAGATTCACGGTTCGAATCCCAACCTGGGTGGAGTGTCCATGTTCTCCCGTGTCCTCGTGGGTTTCCTCCCACAGTCCAAAAACATGGATCAAGATCAATTGAATGCTCCAAATTGCCCCATATAGTGTGTGTTTGTGTGTGTGTGAGTATGTACCCAGCTATAGATTGGCGCCCTGTCCTGGCACCCAGCGCCTGAAACTTTCTCCCCTGGATGGGCATGGGGAACCCCCCCCCCCAAACCCTGGTAACCCCCCCCCCCCCAAACCCTGGTACATGATAAAGATGAAGATAATGGATGGATGGTCTAAGAAAAATAACCCTCACCAAAAATCCAGATAAAATCCTGATTAATGTACAAAAATCCATCCTTTTTTTCTTTCCTCAAAAAGAGTTCCATTAAAAAAAATTAGTTCCATCCAAAATTAATTTTCTATCGCCTTAGAAGCTGATGCTGTAAATCGAGTCTGACCGAATTATCCAATCAGAGGGTGTGAATATGCTGACGTAATGTATGCCTACTAGAGGGCCTTGGTATCACCAACTCACCATCTGATTGGTTGAAGCAACAGGTTGATACTTATTTTATGCTTAAAGTGAAGGCCTTACGCTGAAATGTGATAAATGTGTAAATAAATACATATCTGGGGGAACCGGCATGAAAGGAAGTGGACAGGCCATTTAGAACAATTAATAAGTATTCAAGGACAAAATATAATTAACAGCAGTTAGTGATTCAGGCGTCATTGAAGGCCATGACGCCCACCAATGATTTCTAATATTATTAGTTCTCTGAATCTATACAACTATTTAATTTATTTTATTAGTAGTGTCCAAGGACGGCACGGTGACTTAGTGGTTAGCATGTTCTCCTCTCAGCGCTAGGGATTCCAGGTTCGAATCCCAATCTGGGTGGAGTTTACATGTTCTCCCCGTGTTCGAGTGGGTTTCCTCCGGGTTCTCCGGTTTCCTCCCTCAGTCCAAAAACATGGATCAAGTCAATTGAGTTCTCCAAATTGCCCCATATAGAGCGTGTTTGAGTGAGTGAGTGTGTGCCCAGTGATAGATTGGCGCCCTGTCCTGGGTGTATCTGCCCAGCGCCCAAAATATTCTCCCCTGGATGGGCATGGGGAACCCCCTTGCGACCCTAATAGAGGATAAAGCGGAAGATAATGGATGGATAGTACTGACCAAGGGCGGCACGTTGACTTAGTCAGCATGTTCGCCTCTCAGCACTAGGGATTCCAGGTTTGAATTCCATTATGGGTGGAGTTTCCATGTTCTCCCCGTGTCTGCGTGGGTTTCCTCCGGGTTCTCCGGTTTCCTCCCTCAGTCCAAAAACATGGATCAAGTCAATTGAGTTCTCCAAATTGCCCCATATAGAGTATGTTTGAGTGAGTGAGTGTGCCCAGCAATAGACTGGCGCTCTGTCCAGGGTGTATCAGCCCAGACCTCGTAACATTCTCCCCTGGATGGGCATGGGGAACCCCACCGCGACCCTAGTAGAGGATAAAGCAGAAGATAATGGATGGCTGGATGGATGGATAGTACTGACCACTTGCTTTTTTACATCATTGCCTCTGGGTTAATTGTAAGCTATTTTATTGTTAAAGCCGTCTTTAAAATGCTCATAATGCACATATATACAGTCCCTCTCTTACCTATAGACCCGATGTATGTTGTAAATTCCCATTACCTACATTTTGGCTATCTTTTTTTTTTTTTTTTTTTTTTTGGGGATATTTTGCACCGCTAAACACTCAGTGTTACACTCACAGTCCAAGTGTCTGCAGCTCGAGCACTGTGATTCATGAATCATTAATATCAGGCTCCCGGCAGCTCCCTATCAGTATAAATATCTACTCATTAAAATGTGTGCTAGCTGAAGTTCGAGTGGCTACTCTGGGTTCCGCCGTTCTCAATGACACTGTTAATGCTAAACTGCAATTATCCCAAAAGGAACTTTCATTACAGATCCAGAAGTTCAACAACTCTTCATCAGTTCCCTTCATTATAATGTTGCTTGGGGTTGATTACAAAATGCTGTAGGTGCCACCCACATGAATGTCACATGGTGTTTGCTTCTCTTTAATAGGACACTTTGGGAATGTTGCAATTTAATGCATGATGGTTAGGCCATTAACACACTGAACAAAACAAGGTAAAGGGACTGTGTTACTCGTTCCTGCTTCTGCTACGTTTACATTTACATTTACATTGTCATTTAGCAGACGCTTTTATCCAATGCGACTTACAAATGAGAACATTACAAGTCAGAAGTTATGGAGAAAACCAACTATACTGTAAATTCATCAAACCAGATTGTTATTCGATGCTGCGCCCCCTCCCCCTTTTTTTTGTTTTTTTGGTATTTGTTAAAGAGATGCATCTTCAGTAGTTTCTTAAAACTGTTTAGTGATTCTGCCTTACGGACAAAGTTGGGAAGAACGTTCCACCATTTTGCAGTGGTGAACGCCACAGAATGAGAATTAGCTCCTCGGAGAGGTGGAACCACCAGGCGGCAATCATCACTGGAGCGAAGTGAACGAGTCGGAGTGTATTTTGAAAAGATAGAGTGAAGGTAGGAGGGGAAAGATCCAGAAATGGTTCTGTATGCCAGAGTCAGTGACTTGTACTGACTTGGACTTATCCAAAGAGTCTTCCAAGGTGAGCACAGGGTTCATCACAACATCCCTGGAGCAATGAGGGTTAAGGGTCTTACTCAAGGACCCACACTGGTAACTTCACTGGACCTGGGATTTGAACCCCCAACCTTCAGGTTGATAACCCAACACCCTAACCACTGAGCTACCGCGCCAACACTGAGCTACCAAGCTACCGTAAGCCACCGCGCCTACGTCAGTGCAAGCAAGACGAGGTCAGCTGTGTAAAACACGGAGGACTAATGGCTTTCATAAGAACGAGGATGGGATTCGTTTGCATGAATTGGAGTGGAACTAGAATTCTACATAATTCATCAGATGCTTAATAGTCGTGCCAAAAAATATATTAGGTTTGCCTATTTGTTACAAATTAAAGCGAAGACTGGTTTTAATTACATATCGTACCCCTAAACATATTTTTATACTTGAATCTGATCATTTGTTTAATAAACGTATCACCTGCCAGTAAAATGACACCTGACAACATTAATATTAAATAGATTTCGACCAAATATTAATTACATTTGATCTGTAGACAGAAACAATGTATTTATAGTCACAATGTCACAGCAAGTGTGTGCCATTAACACAATAAAACACAGACCAACACAACAATAAAACCTTATTATTATTATTTTTATTATTAATATTAATGTACTCATTAGGACAGGGCGCCAATCCATCACTGGGTACTATTATTATTATTATTATTATTATTATTATTATTATTATTTATTTATTCATTAGGACAGGGCACCAATCCATCTCTGGGCATTATTATTATTATTATTATTATTATTATTATTATTATTATTATTAATTTATTCATTAGGACAGGGCGCCAATCCATGGACGGGTATTTTTTTTATAATTATTATAAATATTCATTTATTCATTTGGACAGGACGCCAATCCGTCGCTGGGCATTATTATTATTATTATTATTATTATTATTATTATTATTATTATTATTATTATTCATTTATTCATTAGGACAGGACGCCCATCCATCGCTGGGTATTATTATTATTATTGTCATTATTATTATTATTATTATTATTATTATTATTATTATTATTATTATTATTATTAATGTAATTATTACTATTTTCTTTAGTTTTATTTTTTTGGACGGCATGGTGGTGTTTAGCACATTGGCCTCTAAGCTCTTTGGATCCAGGTTTCTATCCTGATCTGATATGAGGTTTCATGTTCTCCCCATGTGTTCTTTGGGTTCTCCGGTTTCCTCCCACAGTCCAAAAACATAGATTCAAGGTGAATTGACTGCTCTAAATTGTCCCATCTTGCATATGCATCAGTGTGAGTGAATGTGTTGCCCAGCGATGGATAGGCGCCCATCCTGGGTGTATCTCTGGGATAAGCATGTGGAACCTTCTGCAGTCCTAGTCCCTAGTATAGAATTCAGCAGAAGATATTGAGATGAGAAGATGTTCTTATGGCTTTTTTTATATTAGCTCGTAACATAGACGGAGTTAAACCTCTGGTGTGTTTGAGTCAGATTTGAATGCGTTTGCATAGCCCTGCTTGGCACGCTACAAAAGTGCTACAGCCTGCAGCTACCTGATTGACCCCATCCTTGCCAGATTTGTGCTGTTCCTATGCAGCTTCAACACCTCGCTGCCTCATTCTCACATCGATTAGAACCTGCAACCCAGAGTCATACTGTGATCTGAATGGATTTTCTTCACTCTTCCGAGCTGTTCTCATGGCCACATCTTAAAAAAAGAAAGTATGTTGCCAAAACAATATTTAAATAACCAAGTACACACCATTTGCATGTAATTCATGTGCAAATTTGTGCCAATGTTGGTGCAAATGAGTTTTGTATGAACCGCACCTCTGTGTTATTTAAAACAACACGATATCATTACGAGCTCGGCGAGAAATTCTTCCATGCAAAAACTGTATGTACACCATGTTCCCATTTATAGATCACTCTGGAAGTTCATGCATGAGCAGCCATCCCTGACCTTCTGTAGCACCGTGGCTTAATTATAGTAGACATTCAGCACCAAGGGGATTAAAGAAAAGAAAATACAACAGAACCTTATTGACCTTAATTAATCAGACTAAAGCTACGAAATAATAACATGTATGAGAACAGTGCATGTACCAAACACCTGAAATAAACCTAGCTCTGCAGTCCGATAATAATCCATACATTATTTTCCACTTTATCCTCTACTAGGGTCATGGGGGGGTTCCCCATGCCCATCCAGGGGAGAACGTTTCAGGTGCTGGGCAGACCCAGGACAGTGCGCCAATCTATCACTGGGAACACACTCACTCACACAGACACACTCTATATGGGGCAATTTGGAGAATTCAATTGATCTTGATCCATGTTTTTGGACTGTGGGAGGAAACAAAAGGACTTGGGGAACCCGAAGGATTCAAACCAGGAATCTCTAGCGCTGAGAGGAGAACATGCTAACAACTATGCCACTGTGCCGCCCTGCATTCTGATAACACAAGGGAAAATGACTGTAGTAACAAATACTCAAGTTAGTTTGTCATGAAGGAAGAAGGTTCATATTTAAAAAACCTAAAGGCAGTGAATGTAAATTAAAATAAATTAATCTCATCTGATGAGGGAGGGTCGCAGTGGGGTTCCCCATGCCCATACAGAGGAGAACGTTTCGGGCGCTGGACAGATACACCCAGGACAGGGTGCCAATCTATCACTGGACACACACTCACTCACACACACACAAAAACATGGGGGCAATTCAAATAGGCAATTTAGAGTAGACAATTCACCATGAATCGATGCTTTAGGCCTGTTTTAGATGCGGATAGGAGGAGAACATGGAAACTTCACCCAGATTGGGATTCGGACCTGAATCTAGTCCTGAGGGGAGAACATGCTAACCACTAAGCCAGCCAATTTATGAATTAAACTAAATATGTACGTGATTAGGGGGTGGCACGGTGGCTTAATGGTTAGCACGTTCACCTCTCAGCACTAGGCACACACAGCGCCTGTTCGAATCCCAATCTTGGTGAAGTTTCCATGTTCTCCCCGTGTCCGCGTGGGTTTCCTCCGGGTTCTCCGGTTTCACAGTCCAAAAACATGGATCAAGGTCAGTTGAATGCTCCAGATTGCCCCATATAGAGTGTGTTTTTGTGTCTGTGTGAGTGAGTGTGTGCCCAGCGATAGGCTGGCGCCTTGTTTTAGGTGTATCTTGTCAACACCCGAAACGTTCTCCACACTGGACTGGTCCAAATCCTTGACAGAACTAAGGGTAATTTAGGGCGTCCAGAAAAGCCCATATCAAAAACCATTGCAAACGTGGAGAACATACAAACTCTACAAAGAAAGGACCATAGCTGCCATTCTAAGAATCAGGGCTTTTCATTGTAAACATGTGCTACCCACTGAGAGAACATACTCTATTACTATAAGAAAAATACTCGTTTTGTATTCCAGACTTCTGTAATGATTTAGAGTAAGAATAAAGGATGTTATTTATTTGTCAAATTTACCCAAAGTGCAAACTGTAATTATGGAGTTTATTAAAACGGGAAGACTGAGCGTTCCAGCATGAATAGCAAGCTGCTGAAAGAATTATCTGGAGAATATTTGTACCGAAGACATTCAAACATGCATGAGCAAGATAAAGAGGAAGAAAAGACAAAAGAGGATGATGATGATGATGATGAAGAGAATTCCGTAATTTAGTCTGCAATCCTGCGGGTTTATAAAGGACGAGGTTCTTATTCGTCTCAAAACAACTTTCATTCATTCATCCATTATCTTCTGCTTTGTCCTCTAATAGGGTTTTGGGGGGGGTTCCCCATTTCCATCCAGGGTAGAACGTTTTGGGCGCTGGGCAGATACACTCAGGACAGGACACCAATCTATCGCTGGACACACACTCACTCACACAGACATAATAGGGGCAATTTGGAGAGTTGAATTGACCTTGATCCATGTTTTTGGACTGTGGAAGGAAACCGGAGAACCCGGAGGAAACCCACGCAGACACGGGGGAGAACATGCAAACTCCACCCAGATTGAGATTCGAACCGGGAATATCTAGCACAGAGAGGAGAACATGCTAACCACTAAGACACTGTGCCACCCTCTGGGTTTTAACAACCTTTTTGTTTAATTAAAAAGAACCAAAACTTCTGTTATTTGCGTTTCTGTTCAATTGGACTCAGCTGCTCCAGGGAGAACCCGGAGGAAACGCACGTGAACACGGTTGAGAACATGAAAAAATATCTTGTGAGAGGGAAAATAAAAAGAATATTATCTATCCATCCATTATCTTCCACTTTATCCTCTATTAGTGTCACGGGGGTTCCCCATGTCCATCCAGGGGAGAACGTTTCAGGTGCTGGGCAGATACACCCAGGACAGGACACCAATCCATCACTGGGCACACACTCACTCACACAAACACACTCTATATGGGGCAATTTGGAGTATTCAATTGACCTCGATCCATGTTTTTGGACTGTGGGAGGAAACCGGAGAACCCGGAGGAAACCCACACAGACACGGAGAGAGAGCATGAAACACCTCATGCCGTCTATGACTGATTCCCCACCATCCAAGTCATCCATCCAGCCATTATTTTCCACTTTATCCTCTATTAGGGTCGTGGGGGGGTTCCCCATGCCCATCCAGGGGAGAACGTTGGGTGCTGGGCAGAACCCAGGGGAAACCCACACGGACACGGGGAGAATGTGGAAACTCCACCCAGATTGGGATTCCAACCTGGAATCCCTAGTGCTGAGAGGAGAACATGCTAACCACTAAGCCACCGTGCCGCCCTCAAGCTGAGCATTCATTCATTCATTATCTTCCGCTTTATCCTCTATTAGGGTCGCGGTGAGGTTCCCCATGCCCATCCAGGGGAGAACGTTTCGGGCTCTGGGCAGATACACCCAGGACAGGGCGCCAATCTATCACTGGGCACACACTCACTCACACAGACACACTCTATATGGGGCAATTTGGAGAACTCAGTTGAATTAATCCATGTTTTTGGATTGTAGGAGGAAACCGGAGAACCCGGAGGAAACCCACGCGGACACGGGGAGAACATGGAAACTCCACCCAGATGGGGATTCGAACCGGGAATTCCTAGTGCTGAGAGGAGAACAAGCTTACCACTAAGCCACCATGCCTCCTCAAAACAACTTAAAGGGAGTCAAACCGGGACTAAACGCTCAAAACGGGTTCCAACAGAGGACGGGAGAAATGATTTAACTAGGGACTGTGCTCATAGCATCCAATATAAAAACTCCAATACAGCAAATATAAGAAGGAACCCGAAGCATACATTCAAATCTCAGGGCAGTCTCAGGAGGGCCGGTGACAGGTGCTTAATCCTGAACTGCTGGGCTGTAGATTTGGATTGTGTTCTGTTACTTTTGGGGGCTGAGCAATCAAAGTAAATAAAGACTATATTTGTCAGTTCAGTAGACTGGAATAATCTGCTGCTTTCATTTACTGCTTCATAGTTTTGGAACTGAAACTTTACAAAACACACGTGCAATAACAAATTGGCTTCAGAGAAAGAATGATCTACAGCAATTAGTTAAATCAACTATCTATTACAAATTGTACACTCACCGGCCATTTTATTAGGGTAGTTTTATATTTTTATTATCCTCACTTCCGGGCAGCAACGTGGTTTAGTGGTTAGCATGTTCTCCTCTCAGCACTAGGGATTCCCGGTTCGAATCCCAATCGTTCCCGAAACGATAGGATAGGCATCCTGTCCTTTCTGCCCAGCACACGAAACGTTCTCATGGTCATGACCCCCCTCCCCCCCCCTCCATCATCGCTGCGCACAAACTCACTCCCACAGTCATACACATTATACAGTATAGGGGCAATTTAGAGCAGCCAGGTTAACTTGAATCCATGTTTTTGGACAGTTAGATGAAACCAGAGAACCCGGAGTAAACCCATCCAAACACAGGGAGAACATGGAAAGTTGGTAACATTAGTGGAACAGGGATTTGAACCCACAACCTTCATATATATATATATATTCTGTGGGGGGAAGCAGGAGAACACAACTGTCCTAACCACTGAACTACCACACCCTTGAAAAAGAGGGGTATATAAAAAAAGGAGGGTAAGAAGGGTAAGAATATGTATATATATATACGCAGCACGGTGGCTTAGTGGTTAGCATATTCTCCTCTCAGCACTAGGGATTCCCGGTTCGAATCCCCATCTGGGTGGAGTTTCCATGTTCTCCCCGTGTCTGCAGGGTTTCCTCCGGGTTCTCCGGTTTCCTCCCACAGTCCAAAAACATGGATCAAGTCAATTGAATTCTCAAAATTGCCCCATATAGAGTGTGTCTGTGTGAGTGAGTGTGTGCCCAGTGATAGATTGGCACCCTGTCCTGGGTGTATCTGCCCAGCGCCCGAGACGTTCTCCCCTGGATGGGCAGGGGGAACCCCACCGCGACCCTAATAGAGGATAAACCGGGAGATAATGAATGAATGAATATATATATATATATATATATATATATATATATATACATATATATATACCGGGCACCAGTCCATCACAGGGCACACACACTGTATTAGGGCAATGTAGAGCAGCCAATTCACCTTGAATCCCTGCTTTTGGACTACCCGGAGGAGTCCACGTGAACACGGGGCAGAACATGGAAACTCCACCCAGAAAGGGAATCGACAGACGTGCTAACCACCGTGCCTTATATTCCTTTAAAATGATGAATAACGGCATTTAACAAACTCGAAACCTTAGTTTTATAGATTTAGTTTAGTTTCTGGAAGGATTTCATACGAATACTGTTACCCTGCAGATACACAACAAACATTTGTTCGATGGAAACGCTTCAGGTCCATCCAGCCCCGAAAATACTGCTCACAGGACGGCCTTCAAATTATTCCTCGATCAAACCCGGCTTTTAAAAGATTTATTCCGTGCTTTAAGGAGGAGATTTGGAGCTTTCTGCCCGCACATTCACCATAGTAAAAGCTTACAGGTTTTTGCATTTCCCACAAAGCAACCCTTCAATTGTAATATACACTGTATGGAACACAATGCACCGGCGGAGGCTTTTCTGACTTTCCATTCGAAGCTGGGTTCCACTTTGGAGCTCTTTCAGCTTCTGATTCTGTCAAGGTGTTTGCTCAGTCATGCAGAAAAGCATCTTTTTGGGTGAGAAACCGATGTTGGATCAGAAGCCCTGGCTTGCAGACACCATTCATCCCTTGAGCTGGAAATGTGGTTGGGTCCAGGCTCTATGTGGGTCAGACATGTTCTATCACATTAGACTCACGTTGTCATACTTTAATGCACCTTGCTTTGTGAGATACATAAGCAATGCTGTTACATTACATTCATTCATTATCTCCCGCTTTATCCTCTATTAGGGTCGCGGGGGGGGGTTCCCCATGCCCATCCAGGGGAGAACGTTTTGGGTGCTGGGCAGATACACCAAGGAACAGGACTGCCAATCCTAATCGGCTGGAACATACACTCACTCACACAGACACACTCTATATGTGGCACACTCTACATTTGGGAGAACTCAATTGACTTGATCCATGTTTTTTTGGACTGTGGAAGGAAAACCGGAGACAACCCTTAGAAAACCACACACATACAAAGGGGAGAACATGGAAACTCCCCCCAGATTGGGATTCGAAACTTGGGATCCCCCGCGTCTCAGAGGATAAACAAGGCTAACCACCTAAGCCACCCATGGGCACCATGACCATGATGCCCCCCCTTCACGTAAACCTCATTATCTCATGGCCATTATCTTCAGCTTTATCCTCTATTAGGGTCGCGGGGGGGTTCCCCATGCCATCAAGGGGAGAACGTCTCGGGCGCTGGGCAGATACACCCTGGACAGGTGGCCACTCTATCGCTGGGCACGCACTAACTCACACAGACACACTCTATATGGGGCAATTTGGAGAATTCAATTGATCTTGATCCATGATTTTGGACTGTGGGAGGAAACCAAAGAACCCGGAGGAAACCCACACGGAAACTCCACCAGATTGGGATTCGAACCGGGAATCCCTAGTGCTGAGAGGAGAACATGCTAACCACCGTGAAGCATACGAATGTTGGAAAAGTAATTGTGTCTTAAAATATAAAGAGTCTCCTTCCTCGTCTTTCCATTCGAACCTATTCTGGCTTCATGACAGTCTGTTGAAGCTTTAATTCTGTTTTGGTTATTGAAATAAAAATCACACGTTAAATGGTGTGATCATTCGCTTCCCCTGCTCTGTTTCACAGTTCTTCACAGTAAATTAGTGACAGCCTCCCACTAACTCCACCAGCACAGAGAAAGCTCTGCCTCTGAGAGGATGACGCTCGTTTAATATAGTTTTAAGCAGGGGGGTAGTTAGACCTGGGCTTTGGGGGCTGTAGCCCCGGATGTTTGGTCAGTAGCCCCGGATCAAATGAGAGCAGCTTTCTCTGCAGCCTCTCCTCCAGCAGGGGGACCCAACGATGGAGTCACCGTCAGCTGTTTGTGCTTCTAAGCTCTGTGTGTGATGGAGTTTTTTTTTTGCTTTCGTTTGTTTTTGGACTGTGGGTAGAAACCGGAGAACCCACAGGAAACCCACACTGACACAGGGATTATATAGAAACTCCACCCAGATCAGAATGTACAACTAATTTATTCATCCATCCAGGGGGGTCGTTAAAACTGGGCTTTTGGGGCTGTAGCCCCGGATGTTTTGTCAGTAGCCCCGAATCAAATGAGAGCAGCTTTCTCTGCAGCCTCTCCTCCAGCAGCGGGACCGAACGATGGAGTCACCATCAGTTGTTTGTGCTTCCATGCTGTGTGTGTGTGTGTGTGTGTGTGTGTGTGTGTGTGTGTGTGTGTGTGTTTGTGTATGAGGGAGACAGATTTTTTTCGCCCGTATCAGGAGTGGGCACGGTGGCTTAGTGGTTAGCATGTTCTCCTCTCAGCACTAGGGATTCCAGGTTCAATTCCCCATCTGGGTGGAGTTTCCATGTTCTCCCCGTGTCCGCGTGGGTTTCCTCCAGGTTCTCCGGTTTCCTCCCACAGTCCAAAAACATGGATCAAGTCAATTGAATTCTCCAAATTGCTCCATATAGAGTGTGTTTGTCTGAGTGAGTGTGTGCCCAGCGATGGATTGGCGTCCTGTCCTGGGTCTTTCTGCACAGTGCCCGAGACGTTCTCCCCTGGATGGGCATGGGGAACCCCACCGCGACCCTAATAGAGGATAAAGCGGGAGATAATGAATGAATGAAATGAGTATCTGGAGTAAAGTTACCGTAATAACTGTATGTTGGCTGTAAAGAGCAGCTTCTCAGCTTTCAGAAACCGTCAGAATTTTTCAGAAGGCGCAAACTGTCGCAAACTTACGGTATTTAAATCAAAGCCTTATTAACACTGTCTCATCTGCGACGGATCTTTTCTGCCGAAGCTCAGGTTCCTTTATTCAAACATTTTCAACCAAAACCATCATTTATTACAACTGAATGTGCTCTCCACCGCTGACAGACATATTTCATGTTATTTTCTCCAATATAACTAATAAATGATCAAACAAAATGAATGTAACAACAGTTTGAAAAATGGATAAATACCCTCATGAAAGGGCAATTTTTAAAGAGGACAGAGGGGGAATAAGGGATCTGGGCTAAAACCCCTGATGTTTCTAAACCCTAAAAACGCCCCTGGTTTTAAGTGAACTCATGACGTGACCGAGGCAAACCTTCGAAACGCAAAACCTGCATAAAGCTGCATAAAGCAACGAGGACATCAAGCAATTATGAAAAGGCCACTGTATGAAGGTGTAAAATAATCCTGACATTATTGAAATGTCATGTTGCATTAAAGTTAACACCACAATAAGCCACAAATACAGTACATGGTCTAAAAGTATGGCTCGGACCGTGTGTCTGAGAAAGAGTGTTAACTAACAGTGTTCATATGGTTTATTCCATCCATTATCTTCAGCTTTATTCTCTATTAGGGTCGTGGGGCGGGGGGGGGGGGAGTTTCGGGCGCTGGGCAGATACACCCAGGACAGGGCGCCAATGTATGACTGGGCACACACTCACTCACACAAACACACTCTATATGGGGCAATTTGGAGAATTTAATTGACCTTGAGCCATGTTTTTGGACTGTGGGAGGAAACCGGAGAACCCGGAGGAAACCCACGTGGACATGAGGAGGACATGTCTATGATGGTAGAATGGTTTGCACAATCATCTCTCAGCACTAGGGATTCCCGGTTCGAATCCCAATCTGGGTGGAGTTTCCATGTTCTCCCCGTGTCCGCGTGGGTTTCCTCCGGGTTCTCCGGTTTCCTCCCACAATCCAAAAACATGGATCAAGGTAAAATGAATGCTCCAAATTGCCCCATATAGAGTGTGTTTGTGTGTGTGTTTATTTGAATGAGTGTGTGCCCCCCCCACCCCCGGTGACCCTAGCAGAGGATTAAGCAGAAAGTGAGGTGAAAAGGGTGAAAGTGTGTGTGTGTATGTGTGTGTGTGTGTGTGTGTGTGTGTGTGTGTTCCCTATACAAAGGCCTATACAAAAATAGACAGGGACCTTAGTGGTTAGCATATCTTCCTCTCAGCACTGGAGATCCAGGTTCGAATCCCAGACTGGGTGGAGTTTCCATTGGGTTCCACTGGGTTTGCCAGTTTCTTCCCACAGTCCAAAACTAAGGATTCAAGGTGAATTGGCTGCTCTAAATTGCCCCTATCTTAATTGCCTCTATATATTGTGTGATTGGATGTGTGCATCTGTTTATGAGTGTATACCCAGCGATGGATTGGCACCCTGTCCCTGGGGTATCCACCCAGGGCCTGAAAGGTTTCCGTTGGATGGGCATGGCACGACCTGAGTAGAGAATTAAGCAGTCAAGACAATGAGATAATAAAAGTCAGGTCAAAACCCAGGAGAAGATGAAGCCTTATGGTTAGAATCAAAGCTGATCAGCAAACCTTACGCCCGACATCATCGGACTGATTGCTGTGGACGTATAGACAGGTTTCTGTGGATTCGTTAAAGCTCCGCCTGATTGAATGATAAGGGAGATGAAGCCTGGGGTAAGGCGCAGGGAGGGTAAGCCTCTTTCAGGAATATTATCTATCTGTCCTCTTCCTCAGCAGAGAGAACAAGCCAAGGATGGAGGGCTTACCACAATCTAGTTAAGCACTCCTGGGAGTCGACAAGAAGAGGAAAGGAGGAAAAGAGGAGGTAATGGAGACGAGGGCAGGAAAGTAGATGAAGAGAAGAAAAGAAGAAGTCAAGAAGGGCAGGAAACTGAGAGGAAGGACAGGTAGGGGAAATTAAGGGAAGGGGAAAACCAGGCTGAAGGGAATGTTCGTGAAGGGACGTAAAAATGGGTCCCACAATGAAATGAAGAAAAATGAAGGGTATCGGGGACAAGTAAAGGGTAAGGAGAAGAATGTGATGATAAAGAAAGGAAATTGATAGAAAAGAAAAATGTGGAGAAAAAAAATAAATGAAGGCCGGAAAAGAGTCGAGAAAAATATGAGGAGTAATAGAGTTCCGTCAAAGGGCAGGAGGGAGAGAGAAGGACGAAAAGGAGAAAAAACTGCGAATAAACAGAGAAATACACAGAAATACACAGAAATACACACAGAAATACACACACTGAAATACACACACTGAAATACACACACTGAAATACACACTGAAATACACACACTGAAATACACACACTGAAATACACACACAGAAATACACACACACAAATACACACACTGAAATACACACAGAAATACACACACTGAAATACACACTGAAATACACACAGAAATGCACACACTGAAATACACACAGAAGTACACACAACAGAGGCAGAAAAAAATTTGGGGAAATGGTTTAAATGACAAGAAAGATGAATAGAGGCAAATAATAATCTGAACCTAATATACATTCATTCATTCATTCATTATCTCCCGCTTTATCCTCTATTAGGGTCGCGGTGGGGTTCCCCATGCCCATCCAGGGGAGAACGTCTCGGGCGCTGGGCAGATAGACCCAGGACAGGACGCCAATCTATCACTGGGCACACATGCACACACACAGACACACTCTATATGGGGCAATTTTGAGAATTCAATTGACTTGATCCATGTTTTTGGACTGTGGGAGGAAACCAGAGAACCCGGAGGAAACCTACGTGGACACGGGGAGAAGATGGAAACTCCACCCAGATGGGGATTCGAACCGGGAATCCCTAGCGCTGAGAGGCGAACGTGCTAACCACTAAGCCACCGTGCCACCACCTAATATACAGTATGTGAAAAGAAAGTATAAGGACATGTACATTAAATCTACCGGAGATTTTATGACATCACAAAGCTGGTCTGCATGTGTAACAGCTTCCATATTTTCAAAAACGGTATTTTTTATAATAATAATAATAATAATAATTATTATTATTATTATTATTATTATTATTATTATTATTATTATCATTATTATTATTATCATTATTATTGTTGTCTTTGTTGTTGTAGATATTTGTTGTTGTTGTTGTAGTCGCGGGGGGGCGGGGGTTCCCTATGCCCATCCCGGGGAGAACGTTTTGAGCGCTGGGAAGATACACCCAGGACAGGACGCCAATCTATCGCTGGGCACACACTTACTCACACAGACACACAAACTCACGATCCATGTTTTTGGACTGTGGGAGGAAACCAGAGAACCCGGAGGAAACCCATGCGGATACGGGGAGAACGTGGAAACTCCACCCAAATTGGGATTCGAACCGGGAATTCCTAGCACTGAGAGGAGAACATGCTAACCATTAAACCACGGTGCCGCCCGCTGTTGTAGTGATTATTGTTATTATTGTTATTGTTATTATTCATTCATTATCTCCCACTTTATCCTCTATTAGGGTCGTTGTGGGGTTCCCCATGCCCATCCAGGGGAGAACATCTCAAGCGCTGGGCAGATAGACCAAGGACAGGGCGCCAATCCATCGCTGGGCACACACTCACGCACACAGACACTCTATATGGGGCAATTTGGAGAATTCAATTGACTTGATCCATGTTTTTGGACTGTGGGAGGAAACCGGAGAACCTGGAGGAAACCCACGCAGACACGGGGAGAACATGGAAACTCCACCCAGATGGGGATTCCAACCGGGAATCCCTAGCGCTGAGAGGCGAACGTGCTAACCACTAAGCCACAGTGCCGCCTATTGTTATTATTATTATTATTATTATTATTATTATTCATTATCTTCAACGTAATCCTCTATAAGGGGTTCTACAATCCCATTCAGAGACCAGAGAACATTTCGAGCACTGAGCAGATACACCCAGGGTCCAAAAAAGAAAAACAAAGCAGAGGTTTAGTTGTAATTTTGTCCGTCTGCTGCAGCATTCTGAAAATGCACTCCTTTGATAATGGGTTTTAGAAGAACCCTTACTTCACTGTGCAGACAGGGAATAAAAAACGCTTTTGTAAACGATGATGTCAGTCCTCTACCTCGTGCCGTGCTTATTTATGATCTCAGCCTACACTTTAGAGAAACAACAATGCCGGACTGTAGGGCAGTGTTTGTGCTTCAGGCTCTGCTTAGTTTAGGAACACTTTTGAAGTCTAGACCTGTTCTACTGTTCTACTATGATCAGAGCAAGTACCACCAATAACTGCCCTGGCAAACACCGCTGGGTGGGAACAAATAAACCCAGTTTAATAAATTGATCTAAAGAAATCCTTGGTCAAAAAAGTCCTGGGGGGGGGGGGTTTAGGCAATGGGCAGATACACAGGGCAGAGCGCCAATCCATCACTAGACACAAAATAACTCTCAGACACAATACATAAGGGCAATTTAGAAAGGGGCAATATAGAGCAGCCTTCACCTTTCACTAAGGTGATTCCATTGACCTTTAATCCATGTTTTTGGACTGTGGGATGAAAACTGGAGAAGCCAGAGAAAACCCGTGTGGACATGAGGAGAAGATGGAAACTCCACCCGGATTGGGATTCGAACCTGGATCTCAAGTGCTGACCCAAGGAAGTCATCCATCCATTATCCTCCACTTTATCCTCAACTAGGGTTGCGGGGGGTTCTGCATGCCCATCCAGGGGAGAACGTTTCGGGCGCTGGGCAGATACACCCAGGACAGGGCGCCAATCCATCGCTGGGCACACACTCACTCACACACACACACTCTCTATGGGGCAATTTGGAGAATTCAGTTGACCTTCATCTATGTTTTTGGACTGTGGGAGGAAACTGGGGAACCCGGACGAAACCAACACGGACATGGGGAAAACATGGAACCTCCACCCAGATTGGGAATCGAACCGGGAATCCCCAGCGCTGAGAGGAGAACATACTAACACTAAGCCACCATGGCGCCCCCTATGCTAACTAAAATTTGTTATGTGTCTTGCTAATCTGTGATGTTGAGAGCATTAAAATCATAGTATTTTGCAATTTAGGGACTCAACCTTAATTGGGAGCCAAGAGTTTACATCCTACTGATATTCATTCATTCATTCATTCATTATCTCCCGCTTTATCCTCTATTAGGGCCGCGGTGGGGTTCCCCATGCCCATCCAGGGGAGAACATCTCAGGCGCTGGGCAGATAGACCCAGGACAGAGCGCCAATCCATCGCTGGGCACACACTCACTCACACAGACACACTCTATATGGGGCAATTTGGAGAATTCAATTGACTTGATCCATGTTTTTGGACTGTGGGAGGAAACCGGAGAACCCGGAGGAAGCCCACGCGGACACGGGGAGAACATGGAAACTCCACCCAGATGGGGATTCGAACCGGGAATCCCTAGCGCTGAGAGGCGAACTTGTTAACCACTAAGCCACCGTGCCGCCTCCTACTGATATTTTAATTGTTATTCGAAATGTCTGGAGACTCGTTTGCTAGAGACCTGAGATTCACCCAGGAGGAGATGCCATTTAAATGCTTTTAAATGTTTTTTAAACAACAAAAACAGCGTTAAAGTTTTTCAAAAAGCAAAGGGTTACGTGCTGAACAGTACTGCTACCTTACAGCCGCCAGAATCGACCAAACCAAGGCTGAATTAATATCAGAAAACCTCAAAGCTATCATCAGCACCCTTAAATGCACACACACACACACACACACACTCACACACACACACAGTTGTGCACAAAAAAGGTATTCAGATGCTCTGTCTTTGTTAATGCCTTTGATGGATTAATCACCTAACAGGCGATCAATTACAGGATAATGGGTGAGTGGAGGTCTGTTAGACATTAATCCTCCCTCCCAGACAGCTCTCAGTGGTTTTAAAGTAGCTGAAACTCAAGACTGGATGGCAAACACACACACACACACACACACACACACTCACGTGCACAAAAACCGAATGCCACTCAGTCCTCATTGCTCCCAGAAGGATTGACCTCCCACCTTAAATCATCAGCAATTCCCACAACTAACCACAGTAATAATACTCCACCTCTACACACGGTCCACACACATACACAGACATGATTCCCGCGTGGTGGGGGTTGGGAGGGCTAGTCTAATTAATTAGCCGAGAATAAGAACAGACGAGAGAGAAGAATCAGAAGGGTTTATAGTTTCATTACTACAGCCCCCAGAATACACCTGCCACTTTGGTACGGTGCAGCGTCTTGTTTCTACACTCCATCCATTATCTTCCGCTTTATCCTCTTAGGATTAGGGTCGCGTGGGGGGGGGGGGGGGGGGGGGTGCATCAAGTGGAGAATGTTTTGGGCGCTGGGCAGATACACCCAGGACAGGGCACCAATCTATCACTGGGCACACACTCACTCATACAGACACACTCTATATGGGCCAATTTAGAGCATTTAATAGACATTGAAGCCATGTTTTTAGACTGTGGAAGGAAACCGGAGAACCCGGAGGAAACCGGTTCTCCCCTGGATGGGCATGGCAAACCCCACCACGATCCTAGTAGAGGATAAAGTGGAAGATGGATGGATGGATAGAATTTTAGTCATGTGGCCCGGTGGCTTAGTGGTTAGCATGTTCTCCTCTCAGCACTAGGGATTCCAGGTTCGAATCCCAATCTGGGTGGAGTTTCCATGTTCTCCCAGTGTCCACATGGGTTTCCTCCAGGTTCTCCAGTTTCCTCCCACAGTCCAAAAACATGGATCAAGGTCAATTGAATTCTCGCAATTACCCCATATAGAGTGTGTTTGTGTGTGAGTGTGTCCAGAGATAGATTGGCGTCCTGCCCTGCCCAGCGCCCGAAACATTCTCCCCTGGATGGGCATGGGGAACCATAAAGTGGAAGATAATGGATGGATGGATAGAATTTTAGTCACCCGGCTCGATGGCTTAGTGGTTAGCATGTTCTCCTCTCAGCACTAGGGATTCCAGGTTAGAATCCCAATCTGGGTGGAGTTTCCATGTTCTCCCCGTGTCTGCGTGGGTTTCCTCCGGGTTCAGCGGTTTCCTCCCACAGTCCAAAAACATGGATCAAGTCAATTGAATTCTCCAAATTGACCCATATAGAGTGTATGTGTGTGTGTCTGTGTTATTGAGTGAGTCCAGTGATAGATTGGCGCCCTGTCCTGGGTGTATCTGCCCAACGCCCGAAACGTTCTCCCTTGGATGGGCATGAGGAACTCCCTCATGAATCTAGTAGAGGATAAAGCGGAAGATAATGGATGGATGTATATTACATATTAAAGGGCGGCAAGGTGGCTTAGTGGTTGGCATGTTCTCCTCTCAGTGCTAGGGATTCCTGGTTCGAATCCCAATCTGGGTGGAGTTTGCATGTTCGCCCCGCGTCCGTGTGGGTTTTCTCAGGGTCCCCCCCCCTCGTGACCCTAGTAGAGGATAAAGCCTACTTAATAGATAATGGAGCAAAAGCTAGCTAATGGAAAAACCAGCAAGAGACAATTAGATGGAGGACAATCTCTGTCTGAGGATCAGAGAGATAAGACGAAATGACAGGATGTGAGGGCAAACGATAAACACGACTCAAGCAGAAGTTGTGGAAATAAAAGCAAACTGATTCATCGAGCTCTGAGATGGTTTCACGTGAACCGCGCTCTTCTGTGTAAGTTACCAAACACAATTAGCTCTCTCTCTCTCTCTCTCTCTCTCTCTCTCTCTCTCTCTCTCTCTCTCTCTCTCTCTCTCTCTCTCTCTCTCTCTCTCTCTCTCTCTCTCTCTCTCTCTCTCTCTCTCTGTCTCTCTCTCTCTCTCTCTCTCTCTCTCTCTCTCTCGTTCCTTGTCTGTCTCTTTCTTGTTCATCCCCGGCTTCCTGCTGGTATAGTGATTAGTAAATCACCAGCACGCGCTCGTTGGAAACTCAGTCTAATTACACCGCACTCTTCTCCCGCGCTGGCAACAGACCCCGGCTTGCCAACTGCAGCATTTCGCCTCTTGAAACCTGGACTTATTACCAAAAAATTACGGATTAGTGTCGACTAAGTACCTGCATGTTCGTTTCGTATAAAATGCAACCCACGTTCCCCCTGTTCCCGAGTGGAATCTGGTAAAACTGAAGGTTAATCCATCTGGTGAGCAGTAAGATGTTAGAACAAGCTAAATATTAATTTGTATTTTTTAAAAAAACATCCCCATATCGTGTTAAACCCGTGGAAACCCCCCCCCCCCCACGACCCTAATATAGGATAAAGCGGAATATAATGAATGAATGAATACTAATAATAATAATAATAATAATTAATTAATTCATTATCTCCCGCTTTATCCTTTATTAGGGTCGTGGTGGGGTTCCCCATGCCCATCCAGGGGAGAATGTCTTGGGCGCTGGGCAGATACACCCAGGACAGGGCGCCAATCCATCCACACTCACTCACACAAACACTCTATATGGGGCAATTTTGAGAATTCAATTGACTTGATCCATGTTTTTTGAACTGTGAGAGGAAACCGGAGAACCCGGAGGAAACCCACGCGGACACGGGGAGAACATGGAAACTCCACCCAGATGGGGATTCGAACCAGGAATCCCTAGCGCTGAGAGGCGAACGTGCTAACCACTAAGCCACCGTGCCGCCAATAATAATAATAATAATAATAATAATAATAATAGTAATAATAATAACAATAATAATAATAGCAATAATAATAATAATAATAATAATAATAATAATAATAATAATAATAATATTTATAATAATAGCAATAATAATAGTAATAATAATAATAATAATAATAATAATAATAATAATAATAATAATATTTATAATAATAGCAATAATAATAATAATAATAATATACTAATAATCATAATAATAATAATAATAATAACAATAATAATAATAGGTTTGTTCTGGTTTTTCAGGTGGTCAGGTGCGTTTTGGTGGTCCATTCTGAATGTGATGGAGACTACATGGGGATTTTGGAGTCAGCACACTTCTGACTGCCTTTTTTAGCGTTATTACAAACGGACTTGGCGAAAAAGCAATCACTTGATGTGACCCTCATACAGTCACAAATCATGCAGTCGTCCTGATTGCAGATGTGATGCGAGGTTTAAAATATTGGATTTGAAAGCTCTTAGTGCAGATTGTATCTGTTGAAGACATTTTGGCAAAAAAAGAACATACAATGTGCTTTTGTAAAGCATTCAAAGACCCATCCATCCTTCCATCCTCTACTAGGGTCGCGGGGGGGTTCCCCATGCCCATCCAGGGGAGAAAGTTTTGGGCGCTGGGCAGATACACCCAGGACAGAACGCCAATCCATCTCTGGGTACACACTCACTCACACACACACACACACACACACACACACACACACACACACACTACTATATAGGGCAATTTGGAGCATTCAAATTACCTTATCTTACCTACTATATTTATAATACTACAATTCCAGCCTGTAGTCCATTTGTTTGTGTTCTACAGTACATACTGTGTACGCTCCATTTACTCTGTTCTCTAATGGTCAGAACCCAAATAGTAGCACCACAGAGCAGGTATTATTTGCTTGGTGCATCATTCCTCTACTAGGGTCGCATGGGGGTTCCCCATGCCCATCCAGGGAAGAACGTTTCGGGCGCTGGGCAGATACACCCAGGACAGGGCGCCAATCTATCACTGTCCACACTCACTCACACACACAAACACACTCTATATGGGGCAATTTGGAGAATTCAATTGACCTTGAATGTTTTTGGACTGTGGGAGGAAACCGCAGAACCCGGAGGAAACCCACGCAGACATGGGAAGAAATGGAAGCTCCACCCAGTTTGGGATTCCAACCCTAGCGCTGAGAGGAGAACATGCTAAGCACTAAACCACCATGTCACTCTCTCATCTCTTTATCTTCCACTTAATTCTATAATAGGGACCAGGGTTGCGGGTCCCCATGACCATCTAATTCACCTTGAATCCATGTGTTTTGGAATTTGGGAGAAAACCAGAGAACCCAGATTATTGGCTGCTTTAAATTGCCCCTATACAGTGTGTGTGAGTGAACGTGTGGGCATGAGGAACCCCCCACGACCCTTCCTTGGGTTTAAGCGCAGATGATGAATAGATAGATGGCCTTACCATCAGATAGACCCAGGACAGGGCGGCAATCCATCGCTGGGTACACACTCACTCACACAAACACACTCTATATGGGGCAATTTGGAGAATTCAATTTACTTTGAATGTTTTTGGACTTGAGAGAAATGGTCAGGCTGAAAATCACTACAGAACATGCGGGGTTTGCGACACTAGTTCCATGACGTCAGTTAAAAAGCAGTATATTGTGCAAGCTTGCGGAAAATGAAATGGACAACACTGTGTTGTTTATCTGCTCATGAAGGCAACGCAAATCAATGAGCTCTGTTTTAAGTTCTAGATTCTGACGGGGCTTCTCTGCCCACACTCGTTAGTTACGATAACTGATCTGAACAACTGGCTCACTTGCGAACATTAAAGGGTCTAGTGACTCATTAAATCTATTGTCAATAAGTGTCTTTGCTTGTGTGGATGTAGGTCTTGTCGATATCTCCTTTCTTTCCATCTCCAATGCAAACGAAACCTTCTGTGTAGGTCACGAACATTTATCTATTATTTTTCAAGTTCAAGTTATTTATTTATAAAGCGCTTTTTACAAAAGCACATTGTCGCAGCTTTACAGAATTAAAAGCCTTTAAACCCCCAAAGAGCTATTTCAATCGACCTTGATCCATGGTTTTGGACTGTGGGAGAAAACCGGAGAACCCAGAGGAAACGCATACAGACACGGGGAGAACATGAAAATTCCACCCAGATTGGGATTCGAACCAGGAATCCCTAGCACTGAGAGGAGAACATGCCAACCACTAAGCCACCTATGTAATATACATCCATCCATTATCTTCCGCTTCATCCTCTATTAGGGTCGCGGAGGGGTTCCACATGCCCATCCAGGGAAGAACGTTTCGGGCGCTGGGCAGATACACCCAGGACAGGGTATCAATCTATCACTGCACACACACTCTTTCACACTGACATACTCTATATGGGGCAATTTGGATAATTCAATTAACTTGATCCATGTTTTTGGACTGTGGGAGAAACCCGGAGAACCAGGGTTATAAGCCTTTAAACCCCCAAAAAGCAATTTAAATTGACTTGATCCATGGTTTTGGACTATGGGAGGAAACCAGAGAACCCTGAGAAAACCCACATGGACACGGGGAGAACATGCAAACTCCACCCAGATTGGGATTTCAACCAGGAATCCCTAGCACTGAGAGGAGAACATGCTAAGCACTAAGTCACCGTGCCACCCTTCAATATGTAATATCAATCCATCCATTATCTTCCTGCGGTCTGCAGGGGGGGGGGGTTCCCCATGCCCATCCAGAGTAGAACGTTTCAGGCGTTGGGCAGATACACCCAGGACAGGGCGCCAATCTATCACTGGACACACACTCACTCACACTGACACACTCTACATGGGGCAATTTGGAGAATTCAATTGGCCCCGATGTTTTTGGACTGTGGGAGGAAACCGAAGAACCCAGAGTTAAACCCATGCGGACACGGTGAGAACATGGAAACTACTCCCAGAGGAGAACGTGGAGAACCATTAAGCCACCGTGCCGCCATGTCAGCTTCTACATTTTATTAGCTACATATACCATACCAACGCAACCATCTGTATCTGTGCATACTTTATTTGTGGCGTTTATTCTGTACTGTGATGATCAGGATCCCCGCAGGAGCTAACCATTAGAGAACTGCAGTGGCAATGATGTAGTGGGGTTCTAGCAACATGTGCGGCGCCGGTATGATTGGATTATATACAGCAGTGCTGCTGGAGCCTTTAAACACCGTGTTGCTCACTGCGCGCTCTAATAAACCCAGCTACCTTATTGCTCTGAATAAGTGCGAGAGCATCATTTGGTGCCGCTCGGTCTGCGTTAGTACTTCATCAGTGCTCGCAGGGTGCTGCCACAGAACGCTGCCACAGGATGCTTATTGCTGGATGTAGGTGGTTGGTGGATTCTTCTCCAGCGGCACCGCTTTGCCTGATCTAATTGTACCAACGCAGCACACTAACACACCTCACAGCGTTCAGTTTACTACAAATCATCCATCCGTCATCATTATCCACCCCTTATCCACTCCGGGTCTGAGACACATGGACAGCAGCTTAAGCTAAGAGGCCCAAGCAGCCTAAGCTAAGAGGACCTCTTTGAGTTCCTCAGAGGGCGCATTTCCAGGCCAGCTGAGAGATATGATCTATCCAAACTATAAATAATTAGTGGGTTGTCGTAGGCTTGTGGTTAAGAAACCAGCGTGACACCTGAAGGTCCCATGTTCGAAGTACTATGGCTGAAGTGCCCTTGAGCAAGGCACCCAACCCCATTTGCCCCTTGGTGTCGTATACAAGGTTGTCTACCACTCCTGGCCCATGTGCTTAGTTCACTCCGTGTGTGTGTGTGTGTGTGGGTGTGTGTGTGTGTGTGTGTCGCTACATGGATGGGTTAATGTAGAGGATCAGGAGCATTGTAGGCAAAATAGATCACTTTATAATCGACCACCTGAATGATACCTCAACTGTGATGGCCCTGTGGGGCTTTTGTTGGTTCCAATAAAAAGTAATGGAGACTATTTGATTTAAGTAATGGCGGCACGGTGGCTTAGTGGTTAGTACGTTCTCCTCTCAGCGGTAGGGATTCCCGGTTTAATCCCAATCTTAATCCCAATCTTGGTGGAGTTTCCATGTACTCTGTGTCCGCGTGGCTTTTCACCGGGTTCTCCGGTTTCCTCCCACAGTCCAAAACCATGGATCAAGGTCAACTGAATTGCCCCATATAGAGTGTGTCTGTGTGAATGAGTTTGTGCCCAGTGATAGATTGGCACCCTGTCCTGGGTGTATCTGCCCAGCGCCCGAAACGTTCTCCCCTGGATGGGCATGGGGAACCCCCCACGTCCCTAATAGAGAATAAAGTGGAAGTTAATGGATGTATGGACTTACAAAAGTGGGCGGCAGTGGTTTAGTGGTTAGCATGTTCTCCTCTCATCACTAGGGATTCCAGGTTCGAATCCCAATCTGGGTGGAGTTTCCATGTTCTCACCGTGTCCGCATGGGTTTCCTCCGGTTTCTCCGGTTTCCTCCCACAGCCCAAAAACATGGATCAATTGAGTTCTCCAAAATGCCCCATATAGAGTGTGTCTTTGCACTGAGTAAGAGTTTGCCCAGTGATAGATTGGCACCCTGTCCTAGGTGTATCTGCCCAGCGCCCGAAACATTCTCCCCTGGATGGGCATGGGGAACCCCCTCATGACCCTAATAGAGGATAAAGTGGAAGATAATGGACAGCTGGATGGATGGATGGACATACAATTGGCAGAGGCTTATACCGCAGCCCTGGAGCAATAAGGGTTCAGGGTCTTATTCAAGGACCTGGCATTTGAACCTACAACCTTTAAATTAATAGCCCAACACCCTAACCACTAAGCTACTATTGTCTACATCTAGAGTGTATCTATATGATACGTGGAACTAGTAAAATTGACGAGTAAAGAAACAGAAAGAAGTTTCTGCGTACAAGTGTATAATAATCCCGGATTTTAAAAATCAACACGTCCAATGGTCCACCAAAGTAAATAAAGAGGGAAAATCAATGTAAAGTGAGGCCACAACCTCAAATCCATAGATAAATCGAGTGCATTTGAGCGCTGTCGTAGCTTTTTAAGCTGTCATGGCATATCCTGCGAAATGGTCTTTCATTCCCAGCCTTAAACAAGCAGCTGCTTTAAAAGACTTTAATATCTGCTATTACTGGTGTCCTATTCAAAGCCCTCTCTTGAGGCGTAATGTTCACCGGCTTTAAAAATTAGTACGGCAGCCTAAATCTGTCAAAAAGCTTCTCTCTGTAAATTAGAAATCCATCCTCATAGACAACTTGCAGCCAATAAAGGTCAGAGACTTGTTAAGAGCACAGTGTGATGAGTGATGCCTGACAGCACGGATGAGAGACTCCCGGAGGACGTTGGGAACAAGACAGACTGCAGACTCGCAGTGCTGGGTTAACACCTACACGGATAAATGAGTACATATTTTCCTGCGAAATCGCATACAAGCAGACCGTACCAAATATGGACGATAGACCGTCCATTATCTTCAATTTTGTCCTCTACTAGGGTCACGGGGGGGTTCCCCATGCCCATCCAGGGGACAACGTTTCGGGCGCTGGGCAGATACACACAGGACAGGGCGCCAATCCATCGCTGGGCACACACTCACTCACACAGACACACTCTATATGGGGCAATTTGGAGAATTCAATTGACCTTAATTAATGTTTTTGGGCTGTGGAAGCCGCATGGTGGCTAAGTGGTTAGCACGTTCGCCTCTCAGCGCTAGGGATTCCCGGTTCGAATCCCATCTGGGTGGAGTTTCCATGTTCTCCCCGTGTCCGTCTGGGTTTCCTCCGGGTTCTCCGGTTTCCTCCCACAGTCCAAAAATATGGATCAAGTCAATTGAGTTCTCCAAATTGCCCCATATAGAGTGTGACTGTGTGAGTGAGTGTGTGCCCAGTGATAGATTGGCGCCCTGTCCTGGGTGTATCTGCCCAGCGCCCGAGACGTTCTCCCCTGGATGGGCATGGGGAACCCCATCGCGACCCTAATAGAGGATAAAGCAGAAGACAGAAGATGGATGGATGGATGGATGGACTGTGGGAGGAAACTAACCGGAGAACCCGGAGGAAATCCACACGGACACGGGGGGAACATGGAAACTCCACCCAGATTGCGATTCGAACCGGGAATCCCTAGTGCTGAGAGGCGAACGTGCTAACCACTAAGCCACCGTGCCGCCCGGATGATAGACCTTATAGACTAAAATTAGGCCTGAGCTCAGTCTGGGAAACCAGACCACAGTGTTGAGATGGAGATTGGAAAAGGTTCCGAAAAGCATTTCCTGAGCACTCCAGCTTCCTGCAGTGGGATTTCGGAGCACTGATTGCGCCGGCTTACTTTCCGAACTCCTCTCATAAGCATGCATCAATAAATAATTCAAAACTGCCAGTGTTAATCAGCCGTGGCAACATGATCATATAGCAAAATTACTAGTCTGGTGTTTTGTCGGTACATGTTTTTTTTTTTAGATTGTTATTAGTATTGTCAGGACTTCTGTACCGCTGTCAGATTGCTTGCGTCATGGTAACAAGACACTGAGTGGAATATTTGACTCCCTGTTTCCTTTAAGAAATTGTGAAGGTGTGAAACATCCATCGATCCATCCATTATCTCCAGATTGAGATTTGAACCTGGTGCTGAGAGGAGAACATGCTAACCACTAAGCCACCTTTCAATATGTAATATCCATCCATCCATTATCTTCTGCTTTATCCTCTACAAGGGTCGCGGTGGGGGGGGGAGTTCCTCATGCCCATCCAGGGGAGAACGTTTGGGGCGCTGGGCAGATACACCCAGGACAGGACGCCAATCTATCATTGGGCACACACTAACACACACACACTCTATATGGGGCAATTTGGAGATTTCTATTGACCTTGATCCATGTTTTTGGACTGTGGGAGGAAACCGGAGAACCCTGAGGAAACCCATGTGGAGAAGGGGAGAACATGGAAACTCCACCCAGATTGGGATTCAAACCGGGAATCCGTAGAGCTGAGAGGAGAACATGCTAACATGCTAACCACTAAGCCACCTGCCGCCCGTGTGAAACATCCATTACGATCTAAACACCGGATTACCCAGAAGCCTGAGCAACAGCTGAGATGATGTTTGCGTTCTGATTCGTCAATAATTATTGATCGTTGTTCGTTTGCTTATTTTTAGCCATTAACCCTAACAAGCTACATGGTGGCTGTTAGAGCCTATCCCAGTGTCTAAGGGTTGTAAGGTGGGAAACATCCTGGACGGTCACCAGCCTGTCACAGGGCAGACACACAAATACATTTAAGTATAGTAAGGGTAGTGGTTAGGGGCCGTGGTTAGGGTGTTGGGCTATCAGTCTGAAGATTGTGGGTTCAAATCCCAAGTCCACTGACGTTACCACTGTGGTCCATGAGCAAGACCTTTAACCCTCATTGCTTCTGGGATGCTGTGGTTAACCCTGTGCTCACTTTGTAAGCCGCTTTGGATAAAGGCGTTGGCTAAATGACCAAATGACCAAATGTAATGTACATGGAAAGATAAGGTGTGGTAGCTTAGTGGTTTGGGGGTTGGGTTATCAGTTTAAAGGTTAGGGATTCAAATCCCAGGTCCACTGAAGTTACCAATGTGGGTCCTTGAGCAAGACCCTTAACCCTCATTGCTCCAGGGATGCTGTATCAACCCTGTGTTCTGACTCACAACCGAGCTGGGATACTGTAAGTCGCCTTGATGAAATGATCTAATGTAATGTACATAATATAGTATGTTTTGAACTGTGGGAGAAAAGCAGAGTTCTAGTGGAATCGATATACTTGCAGGGAGAACATGCAAACTCTATACATACAGCACCCTGTCTGTTCTGCCTTAGAATCAATTTCATATGTATGGTATATAATGTACATAATATAGTACGTTTTTGAACTGTGGGAGAAAAACAGATTTCAAGTGGAATCGATATATTTGGAGGGAGAACATGCAAACTCTATACAGACAGCACCCTGTCTGTTCTGCCTTCGAATCAATTTTTATATGTATAGTATGTAATGTACATATAATTTTTGAACTGTGAGAGTTCTAGTGGAATCGATATATTTGCAGGGAGAACATGCAAACTCTATACAGACAGCACCCTGTCTGTTCTGCCTCAGAATCAATTTCATATGTATAGTATATAATGTACATAATATAGTACGTTTTTTGAACTGTGAGAGTTCTAGTATAATCAATATACTTGCAGGGAGAACATGCAAACTCTATACAGACAGCACCCTGTCTGTTCTGCCTCAGAATCAATTTCATGTGTATGGTATGTATAGTATATAATGTACATAATATAGTACATTTTTTAACTGTGGGAGAAAAACAGATCTCTAGTGGAATCAATATATTTGGAGGGAGAACATGCAAACTATACATACAGCACCCTGTCTGTTCTGCCTTAGAATTAATTTCATCTGTATGGTATGTATAGTATATAAAATGTACATAATATAGTACATTTTTGAACTGTGGGAGAAAACCAGATCTCTAGTGGAATCGATGTACTTGCAGGGAGAACATGCAAACTCTATACAGCACCCTGTCTGTTCTGCCTTCGAATCAATTTCATATGTATAGTATGTAATGTATATATAATTTTTGAACTGTGAGAGTTCTAGTGGAATCGATATATTTGCAGGGAGAACATGCAAACTCTATACATACAGCACCCAGTCTGTTCTGCTTTGAAACAATTTCATCTGTATGGTATGTATAGTATATAAAATGTACATAATATAGTACATTTTTGAACTGTGGGAGAAAACCAGATCTCAAGTGGAATCGATATACTTGCAGGGAGAACATGCAAACTCTATACAGACAGCACCCTGTCTGTTCTGCCTTCAAATCAATTTCATATGTATAGTATATAATGTACATACTATAGTACGTTTTTGAACTGTGAGGGTTCTAGTGTAATCAATATACTTGGAGGGAGAACATGCAAACTCTATACAGACAGCACCCTGTCTGTTCTGCCTTAGAATTAATTTCATCTGTATGGTATGTATAGTATATAATGTACATAATATAGTATGTTTTCAACTGTGGGAAAAAAAACTGATTTCTAGAGGAATCGATATACTTGGAGGGAGAACATGCAAACGCTATACATACAGCACCCTGTCTGTTCTGCCTTCGAATCAAGTTCATATGTACGGTATGTATAGTATATAATGTACATAATATAGTACATTTTTTAACTGTGGGAGAAAACCAGATCTCTAGTGGAATCAATATATTTGCAGGGAGAACATGCAAACTCTATACATACAGCACCCTGTCTGTTCTGCCTTATGTAAGCAAACTAATCACTGCACCTCTATGACGCCACTATTATGCGTTGTGCAAAATGATGTCATCAGCTCTGGAAGTGTTTTTTATAAGTGTTTATATTTGTATTGTTGTGCAGAACCTCTGTTAGTATAATAGCATGAAACTTTTCCTTTAAAATTTAATTCTGAATTACAGGCTCGTGTGGTTAGTGAACACCTGCTTATGCAATAAAGAATTGATTTAAAGGAGAAGTCAAGCGTTTAAGTTTAATAGTGCCAACTATGCATATAGTATGTTGTGCAGACCCTCTTTGTTAGTGTAATAGCATAAAACTTTTCCTTTAAAATTTAACGGAATTCGGAATTACAGGCTCGTGTGGTTAGTGGACACCTGCATGATGAATATATCAGGATCTATATAAAGGTTGGATTCAATATCTTCTTATTAAAATAAAACATTCTGAATCATTACGTCTGAAGACCAAAAGGTTCTTTTTTTTGTTAGACAATCAAGTGTTTAATCAAATACCACTACTGTACATAACAAAGTCAATGATGCAAACAAGACTATTTGCAGAATCAACTAAACCGACAACAAACGACTGTATTTTGCACAGAACTGATGAAAACCCCAAGAAATAATTGTGTTATAAAGCATTATGTGTGTTGGGGGATTAAAAAGCACACGTTCCAGAGAAATTTGTAACAAATAGTAATCACACTACTGTATTTATTAAATTTTTGGTTAAATTGCCCTTTTAGCTCATCAGACATTGCGGTATCCATAATCATACATCTATACACAACAGAATGAAATAAAGAAATGAGTCCTTTAACATTTAATTCTGAATTACAGACTCGTGTGGTTTGTGGACACCTGCATGATGCAATAAAGAACTGAATTAAAGGAGAAGTCAAGCGTTTAGGTTTAATAGTGCCAACTATGCATATAGTATGTTGTGCAGACCCTCTTTGTTAGTGTAATAGTATAAAACTTTTCCTTTAATATTTAATTCTGAATTACAGGTTCGTGTGGTTAGTGGACACCTGCATGATGCAATAAAGAACTGAATATATCAGGATCTATATAAAGGTTGGATTCAATATCGTCTTATTAAAATAAAACATTCTGAATCATTAAGTCTGAAGACCAAAAGGTTCTTTTTTTGTTAGACAATCAAGTGTTTAATCAAATACCACTACTGTACATAACAAAGTCAATGATGCAAACAAGACTATTTGCAGAATCAACTAAGCCGACAACAAACGACTATATTTTGCACGGAACTGATGAAAACCCCAAGAAATAATTGTCTTATAAAGCATTATGTGTGTTGGGGGATTAAAAAGCACACGTTCCAGAGAAATTTGTAACAAATAGTAATCACACTACTGTATTTATGAAATTTTTGGTGAAATTGCCCTTTTAGCTTATCAGACATTGACGGTATCCAGAATCATACATTTATACACAACAGAATAAAATAAAGAAATGAGTCCTTTAACATTTAATTCTGAATTACAGACTCGTGTGGTTAGTGGACACCTGCTTATGCAATAAAGAATTGAATTAAAGGAGAAGTCAAGTGTTTAGGTTTAATAGTTCCAACTATGCATACAGTATGTTGTGCAGACCCTCTGTTAGTATAATAGCATAAAACTTTTCCTTTAATATTACAGGCTCGTGTGGTTAGTGGACACCTGCATGATGAATATATCAGGATCTATATAAAGGTTGGATTCAATATCGTCTTATTAAAATAAAACATTCTGAATCATTACGTCTGAAGACCAAAAGGTTCTTTTTTTTGTTAGACAATCAAGTGTTTAATCAAATACCACTACTGTACATAACAAAGTCAATGATGCAAACAAACTATTTGCAGAATCAACTAAACCGACAACAAACGACTGTATTTTGCACGGAACTGATGAAAACCCCAAGAAATAATTGTCTTATAAAGCATTATGTGTGTTGTTGTGTCCCTTTTAGCTTATCAGACATTGCGGTATCCAGAATCATACATCTATACACAACAGAATGAAATAAAGAAATGAGTCCTTTAACATTTAATTCTGAATTACAGGCTCGTGTGGTTAGTGGACACCTGCATGATGCAATAAAGAATTGAATTAAAGGAGAAGTCAAGCGTTTCGGTTTAATAGTGCCAACTATGCATATAGTATGTTGTGCAGACCCTCTGTTAGTATAATAAATAGCATAAAACTTTCCTTTAAAATTTAATGGAATTCTGAATTACAGGCTCGTGTGGTTAGTGGACACCTGCTTATGCAATAAAGAATTGAATAAATCAGGATTTATATAAAGGTTGGATTCAATATCGTCTTTTTAAAATAAAACATTATTCTGAATCATTACGTCTAAAGACCAAGTGGTTTGTTTTTGTTAAAAATAAAGTGTTCAATCAAATACCACTACTGTACATAAAGACAATGATGCAACATAACACCATTTGCAGAATCAAATAAGCCGACAACAAACGACTGTAAAACCTCAAGAAATAATTGTGTTCTAAAGCATTATGTGTGTTGGGGGATTGAAAAGCACATTGGAGGTGCATTCCAGATAAGTTTGCAACATGGCTTTAAACGCAAATAGTAATCACACTACTGTATTTATTACATTTTTGGTGAAATTGCCATTTTAGCTTATCAGACATTGACAGTATCCATAATCACACATCTATACACAACAGAATAAAATAAAGAAATGAATACTACTGTCTGTATGAACTGTCTCAGTGTTGATGCATGCATTACTACAGGACTGTAGACCTTTAAATAACCCGTGTGTAACAAGTTCGTAATTACATTTCCACATCAACCAAGAGAAACGCAATCAGAATTATGCCTCGGTTCAGATGTAGAGCCTCATACGTGTATAGCTCTAAATACCTGCTTGTAATACTGCTGTTTCATTTTAAAGCAAGGGTTCGGATTCAATTTGCTCGTCAATACAATAAACTAATCCATCATTGACATTTTTTCATCACCATTTCACCCATTTTTCCTTTACAAAGGGCTCCTGTCCTCCTGGACCCCAGCATGATTTCTGCAGCTGTCTTCAACCCTGTGTTGCTCGCCACCTTCTCGTGCATACTGCAGGTGTTTGATCAACATCATCCGTGTGGAATTGCTGCATCGCATGTGCTATGTCAACACTCGGAGGTGTTATTGCAACACATGCAAAGTGTTAACGCGGAGCTGCAGGAGTGAAATCAAAGCTGTCCACTTTCTGGACCGTTATACTTGCCAATTATGGCTCTCCTACCTCCATCAATGACAGCTATATATTAACCCCCACCAGGTTGGGAGTGTAGGTTTAAATGGCATGAAGTTTGAGGAAAAAAGGGCTGATGGAAAAGTTTATTTGACCTCAAATACCTCAAATACCTCAAATATTGGCTCTACCTTCAGGTTCAGTGTACAGTAAAATGGGTTGGACTGGACATTTTGGACTTTTACTTAAATCAGAGCTTCTTGTATGTAGGAAGATACTTCAGAATGTATTAATCAACCTTAGAAATGGCTATTAGAGAATATAATTCTTTGAATTTTACCTGTTGGTGCGGCTTGTGCCTTTATTCCTGCGTAAAGCGCGCTCTCATTGCCGGTCCATCAGGAGGCGGAATACGCGCTCTCGTATCCTATAGCTTTCCCAGACAAGAGGTTTGGTCCATCCACTCCACAGTGCGCCTCCAGGACTTCCCCCCTCCAATATAGCACCTACCCCGGGTACAGTTCTCCTGCCCTGGCTGGTTTCTGGCCGATCTGAAGCGGCTGAGGTGGCGTGCAGGTGGAAAAGTTGCGCTCGGCGCTGCGCTCTGCACTACGTCTCCATGGCAAACTTTGCCTCTGCGCGTCTCTGCCCGACTCCAACAATTCTCCACAGTCTGCAGGAGGTGCACTGCTCTCGCTCGGGGTCCTGGGAGACTGAGGAACGGAGGGAGGTGAGATTAAGGGGACGAGTCTGGCGCGTAAGGACCGCAGCACAAAGTGGAAAGGGCTGAAGTGAAGCTCTGTGCCACTGTCTGCCTCCGTGCCGAGCTCCACCGAGCCGGGGCGCGCTGAGAAAGCTGGGGGGGATGGAGCTGTAGCGCCCCCCAGTGCTCACACCAACCTCTGGCTGGCTGAAACGGACTGGATGCGGCTGCTGGTGCGCGCTGACTCATAGCTGAGGGAGGGGACGTGGAAGAAACTGGGGATGCGGATGATGCTTAAATGATAAAAGGTAAATATAGCCTACTGCAAAAGAACCATTAGCATCTAATACAGGATGAGAAATAAAGATGCGGCGCGTTTCCAGACTGGTATTCGATAGCCACAGCATGTGCAGCTACAGGGACAATCATTTCTGAACAATTCATTCATTCATTTCATTCATCTATCCATCATCTTCAGCTTTGTCCTCTATTTTTGCCCCCATGCCCATCCAGGGGAGAACGTGTCAGGCATTGGAAAGATACACCCAAGACAGGGCGCCAGTCTCACTCACTTATACAGACATACACTATATGGGGCATTCCATTTAGCATTGGACTGTGGAAGGGAACCAGAGAACCCGGCGGAAACCCATGCGGATGCGAGGAGAACATGGAAACTCCACCCAGATTGAGATTTGGTTCCCAAATCCATCTATTTAGTTATTATCTTCCATATTAGGTTTGGCGGGTGGAGGGAGGGGGCATCCAGGGGAGAATGTTTCGGGCGCTGGACACATACCCATATATATATATATATATATATATATATATATATATATATATATATATATATATATATATATATATATATATATATATATATATATATATAGGGCAATTACAGCAGCCAGTTTACCTTGAATCCACTTTTGGACTGTTGGGAAGAAGCCAAAAGAAACAAAAGTAACCCATGTGGACAGACGAGGAACATGGAAACTCAACCCAGATGGGGATTATGGGGCAATTTGGAGAATTCAATTGATCTTGATCCATGTTTTTGTACTGTGGGAGGAAAGCGGAGAACCCGGAGGAAACCCACGGGGACACGGAGAGAACATGGAAACTCCACCAGATTGGGATTCGAACCGACAATACCTAGTGCTGAGAGGAGAACATGCTAACCACTAAGCCACCATGCCGCCCTATTATTATTATTATTAATAATAATAATAATAATAATAATAATAATAATAATAGTAATAATAATAAATCAAATGAAATATAGCAGTGATAATACAAATGTAAATATAAAGATATAATAGCAATAAAGAAAATAAAAATGAAATATAAAATACAGCAGGCGTGAGATATTGTCTGTTGGAAATATTTCACGGTTGCTATATTTTATTTTTATTTTCTTTATTGCTGTTATATTTTTTACGTGCCTGCAGTTCATCGGAGGAGGTGATGTAAGAGAGTTCTGCTGGCTGGGAATCTCAATACAGGACCCAGGGCTACATTGGGTGCAACAGTACGACTATCATCATTACATTTACATCACATTACAGATCCTCACATTCAAAAATCAACAACAAAAGTGGATTCGAATGATGAAGCAGCTCGCTGAATTGCACTGTCATTGAATCCTGACCTTTTGCGGATTTGGCCCCACATGTAAATGGGCTCCAGCATTCCCACAACGCTGATCAGGATCAGGATAAGCTGATTAGAAAACCAACGGAAAGAATATGTACCGCTCTAACAGTGCTGTCACGCCAGCTGCTAGTCACATTGCAGGCAGAACAAACACTGCATTTATTTATTATAATAAGTATAATGTGTAAAGACCATAATATGCACAGAATATTATTGTGCATTCAAAATGGCTTTTATGTTTTTCCTTTTTAAAAGCGTGTCTGCATGTACCGTTTTCAAGTTAAGATGATACCAGCATCCATCCATCCATTATCTTCCACTTTATCCTATATTAGGGTCGCGGGGGGGTTCCTCATGCCCATCCAGGGTAGAACATTTCGGGCGCTGGGCAGATACACCCAGGACAGGGTGCCAATCTATCACTGGGCACACACTCACATACACAGACACACTCTATATGGGACAATTTGGAAAACTCAATTGACCTTGATCCATGTTTTTGGACTGTGGGAGGAAACCGGAGAACCCAGCGGAAACCCATGCAGACACGGGGAGAACATGGAAACTCCACCCAGATTGGGATTTGAACCGGGAATCACTAGCGCTGAGAGGAGAACATGCTAACCACTAAACCAACGTGCCGCCTGATACCAACATAATAAATCGAAGCTTGCCACAACACTTCCATCCATCTATTATCTTATGCTTTATCCTCTATTGGGGGGGGGGGTTCCCCATGCCCATCCAGGGGAGAACGTTTCGGGCGCTGGGCAGATACACCCAGGACAGGACGCCGATCTATCACTCGGCACACACTCACTCACACAGATGCACTCTATATGGGGCAATTTGGAGAATTCAATTGACTTTGTCGAGTTTTTGGACTGTGGGAGGAAACCGGAGAACCCGGAGGAAACCCACGCGGACACGGAGAACATGGAAACTCCACCCACATTAGGATTTGAACCTGGAATCCCTAGCGCTGAGAGGAGAACATGCTAACCACTAAGCCACCGTGCCACCTGATACCAGCATAATAAATCGAAGCTTACCACAACACTTCCATCCATCTATTATCTTCCACTTTATCCTCTACTAGGGTTGCGGGGGGGTTCCTCATGCCCATACAGGGGAGAACGTTTCGGGCGCTGGGCAGATACACCCAGGACAGGGCACCACTCTATCACTGGGCACACACTCATTCACACAAACACACACACACACTATATGGGGCAATTTGGAGAACTCAATTGACTTGATCCATGTTTTTGGACTGTGGGAGGAAACCGGAGAACCCGGAAGAAACCCACGCGGACACGGAGAACATGGAAACTCCACCCAGATGAGGATTCGAACCTGGAATCCCTAGCGCTGAGAGGAGAACATGCTAACCACTAAGCCACCATGCCACCTGATACCAGCATAATAAATCGAAGCTTACCACAACACTTCCATCCATCTATTATCTTCCACTTTATCCTCTACTAGGGTTGCGGGGGGGTTCCTCATGCCCATACAGGGGAGAACGTTTCGGGCGCTGGGCAGATACACCCAGGACAGGGCGCCACTCTATCACTGGGCACACACTCACATAAACAGACACACTCTATATGGGGCAATTTGGAGAATTCAATTGACTTGATCCATGTTTTTGGACTGTGGGAGGAAACCGGAGAACCCGGAGGAAACCCACGCGGACACGGGGAGAACATGGAAACTCCACCCAGATTGGGATTTGAACTGGGAATCCCTAGCGCTGAGAGGAGAACATGCTAACCACTAAGCCACCGTGCCGCCTGATACCAGCATAATAAATCGAAGCTTACCACAACACTTCCATTCATTCATTATCTTCCGCTTTATCCTCTACTAGGGTCGCGGGGGGGGTTCCCCATGCCCATCCAGGGAAGAACGTTTCGGGCACTGGGCAGATACACCCAGGACAGGGCGCCAATCCATCGCTGGACACACTCACTCAGACAGATGCACTCTATTTGGGGCAATTTGGAGAATTCAATTGACTTGATCCATGTTTTTGGACTGTGGGAGGAAACCGGAGAACACGGAAGAAACCCACGCGGACACGGAGAACATGGAAACTCCACCCAGATTGGGATTCGAACCTGGAATCCCTAGCACTGAGAGGCAAAAGTAGCACAACACTTGAGGATGTTAAATTGACATAAATAGCAGGACAGAACTTCTTTCACTTGGTGGAAGCATTTGGAAAATAATAAAAAAGTAAACAGCAGCATTTTGGGCATTAATTCCCCATAAAGGCGTTTTATATGATAAGTGTTCTACAGTGATGCGGAAAAGATTTCAGCACGTATTAACATAACGCTCCCAAGCTTTTAAAAGTAGTGAACCGTCACTTACAAAGTAACTTAGTGAAAAAAATGGAGACAATGAGAAACTGGCGTGTAGCACCTGCATGGGCTCTCTGTTCTCAAACGGAATCCACAGACATGAGAACCCACAGCTGCAGCGGTGTACTATCTCAAGAGCAGCAGCGACTTCAAAAATCGTACTTGAATAAAAAGCCTTTCTTACACATGCATTAGAACTCCGAACCTTTTCCCCACGTTCCACAGACGAGCTGCATTTCAGAGCACAGTGGTCTGAATCAGTAGAACCAGACTTTTAATGGACTTTACCTCGTCAGCTTCATAATTGAATCAGACAAAGATCGAATCTACTTAATATGTAATGTATTTGTGCTGTACTTGAGTTTTTCGAGTGGACGCCACTTTCACTTTAATACATTTCCAATGTTAAATAGACTTTCGAAACTCGATTTCACTCAATGAATCATCTAACATGCCTTTAACCCATTAGAGCCCAGACTCACTTCAGATTACCCCCCCCCCCACCCTACCCCCATCCCGCCCTAGTCCTTAGTATAGGATTAATCAGAAGGTAATAGGATGGGGTGGCATGGGGCTTAGTGGTTAGCATGTTCTCCTCTCAGCACTGGGGATTCCCGGTTCGAATCCCAATCTGGGAGTTTCCATGTTCTCCCTGTGTCCGCGTGGGTTTACTTCAGGTTCTCCGGTTACCTCTCACAGTCCAAAAATCATGGCTCAAGGTCACTTGAGTTCTCCAAATTGCCCCATATAGAGTGTGTCTGTGTGAGTGAGTGTTTCTAGTGTTAGATTGGCGTCCTGTCCTGGGTGTATCTGCCCAGCACCCGAAATGTTCTCCCCTGGATGGGCATGGGGACAACCCTAGTAGAGGATAAAGCGGAAGATGATGGATGGATGTTGCAATCAAAAGAAAGACGAGACAAATTCATTAATTCATTTGAATTAATTCTAATTTAAAAAAACTAAGCTCTTCATTATATTTCCTATATTGATCTAATTGAATTGTGGCATGGTGGCTTAGTGGTTGGCATGGCACTAGGGATTCCAGGTTTGAATCCCAATCTGGGTGGAGTTTCCATGTTCTCCCCGTGTCCATGTGGGTTTCCTCCAGGTTCTCCAGTTTTCCCCCACAGTCCAAAAACATGGACCAAGGTCAATAAAATTTTCCAAATTGCCCCATATAGAGTGTGTTGTGTGTGTGTCTGTGTGAGTGAGTGTGGGCCCAGCGATAGATTGGCGCCCTGTCCTGGGTGCACCTGAAACGTTCTCCCCTGAATGGACATGGGTAACGTCCCCCGCGAACCTAATTGTGGATAAAGCAGAAGATAATGGATGGATGGATGGATTTCCAATGCAGGTCTTTTACCTGTATATTCTTTTGCTGTTTTGTGTTTATACTTAATGTATAGATCTGAACTTCGTCCACCACTGGTCATGTTCATGTTTGGATGTGGTGACTGGTCACAGACGTCGTGGTTTAAACAAAGCATACATTTGGTGTTCGCTTGGCGCCACCTCACCCCAATTTAAAGCATGCACGGCCGGATATTTGGCTTCGGGGGTGAGTGCGTGTACGAGTGAGCCACAGAGCGGGATGGAGATGTAAGTTGGATTGGGTCATTTGGCTTTAGAAAGCTTTGCTAAAAGCCTCTTAGAAGGCATGTCGTTGTTGATCCATCTGGCTGAAGTTTATTACACCTGATGGTAAGTAATGTCCTCCATTACACTTAAAAGAGACCATTTCCAGACTCGTCTTTCTCTGAAGCTCTTTCTTTCCTCTGCTCCTGCCCTCCCATTTAAAGGGAAGGTGTCCTCTTGGGTAATGGTGCAGCACACGCCTGGTTGCTGTCTTGAGATCAGCATTGTAATGTTTCCTGTGCTGATTGATGACTGAGAGTTCGGAGAGAGGGCTCTTGTATCTGTACTTATAGCGGGCCGGGTTCAGGATAAAGTTTTTTCAGGCCAAGACCAGAAGGCTTTCAGATTTATAGGGGTGTCAGTGAATAAAGCACTTTCCAGGACATATGAAGTGTCATGTATTGTTTAGAGGACATAAATCTCCTGAATGTCCAGTGCATTTGTGTGAGAGAGAGAGAGAGCAAGACTCTTATATAAAGCACCTGACTCATTCTACTCATGGGTGCAGTTCTGTATATGGCACATCCCAAAATGGCCTTGTTACCGAGTGCACGCGGCGTCCGCTTTACCTCGCGCCGATGCTGCCATAAAAGACAAGTAGTACGTTCGAACGGGGGCGTTTTTAGGGTTTAGAAACATCAGGGGCTTTAGCCCAGATCCCTTATTCCCCCTCTGTCCTCTTTAAAAAGTGCCCTTTCTTGAGTGTATTTATCCGTTTTTTTAAACTATTGTTACATTCATTTTGTTTGATCGTTCGTTATATTGGATAAAATTAGATAACATATGTCTGTCTGCATGGGCGGCACGGTGGCTAAGTGCTTAGCATGTTCGTCTCTCAGCACTAGGGATTCCCGGTTCGAATCCCCATCTGGGTGGAGTTTCCATGTTCTCCCCGTGTCCGCGTGGGTTTCCTCCGAGTTCTCCGTTTTCCTCCCACAGTCCAAAAACATGGATCAGGTCAATTGAATTCTCAAAATTGCACCATATAGAGTGTGTCTGTGTGAGTGAGTGTGTGCCCAGCAATGGATTGGCGCCGTGTTCTGGGTGTATCTGCCCAGCGCCCGAGACGTTCTCCCCTGGATGGGCATGGGGAACCCCCCCGCGACCCTAATAGAGGATAAAGCGGAAGATAATGAATGAATGAATGTCTGTCAACGGCACGGTGGCTTAGTGGTTAGCATGTTCGCCTCTCAGCACTAGGGATTCCCGGTTCGAATCCCCATCTGGGTGGAGTTTCCATGTTCTCCCCGTGTCCGTGTGGGTTTCCTCCGGGTTCTCCGGTTTCCTCCCACAGTCCAAAAACATGGATCAAGTCAATTGAGTTCTCCACCTCCAAATTGCCCCATATAGAGTGTGTGTGTGTGTGTGTGTGTGTGTGTGTGTGAGTGTGTGCCCAGCGATAGATTGGCGTCCTGTCCTGGGTGTATCTGCCCAGCGCCCGAAACGTTCTCCCCTGGATGGGTATGGGGAACCCAACCGCAACCCTACTAGAGGATAAAGCGAGAGATAATGAATGAATGTCTGTCAGCACATGTGAGAGCACATTCAGATCTAATAAATGATGGTTTTGGCGGAAACATTTTGAATAAACAAACATGAGCTTCGGCAGAAAAGCATGAATCTTTTTTACGAGTCGCAGATGAGACAGTTTTAATAAGGTTTTGATTTGAAATACCGTAACTTTGCAACAGTTTGTGCCTTCCGGAAAATTCTGACGGTTTATGATAGTGGCACGGTGACTTAGTGGTTAGCATGTTCTCCTCTCAGCACTAGGGATTCCCGGTTTGAATCCCAATCTGGGTGGAGTTTCCATGTCCTCCCCGTGTCCGCATGGGTTTCCTCTGGGTTCTCCAGTTTCCTCCCACAGTCCAAAAACATGGATCAAGGTCAACTGAGTTCTCCAAATTGCCCCATATAGAGTGTGTTTGTGTGCCCAGTGAAAGATTGGCGCCCTGTCCTGGGTGTATCTGCCCAGCGCTTGAAACGTTCTCCCCTGTATGGGCATGGGGAACCCCCCCACGACTCTACCCTAGTAGAGGATAAAGCGGATGGATGGATTTCCAATGCAGGCTTTTTCTGTATATTCCTTTTGCTGTTTTGTATTTACACTTAATGTATAGATCGTCCACCACTGGTCATGTGCATGTTTGCATGTGGCGACTGGTCACAGACGTCGTGATTTAAACAAAGCATATACACACACACACACACACACACACACACACACACACACACAGGTGCTTGGAAGTACAAACAGCTGATGGTGACTCCATCGTTGGGTCCCACTGCTGGAGGAGAGGCTGCAAAGAAAGCTACTCTCATTTGATTCGGGGCTACTGACAAAACATCCGGGGCTACAACCCCCAAAGCCCGGGTCTAACGACGCCCCTGCGTCTTTCATTTTAACTGACAGCACTTCAGAAAGACACGTTATTCAGCAGCCAGCCCTGAGCAATACCAATCCTTCACACGAGCACGCAAACATCATTAGTATTGAGTGAGAGAGCATAGTGCAAATGAGTGCTTAACACCCACAGTACACTAGGTTTTGTTCTACATGTTTTATTAGCGTTGTAGGGTGAAGTATCCTCTTATCAACCCAATAACAGATAGCTGTTTATCAAGCTAAAGCGATTGCCCTAGAACAACCCCCCACCCACACTTGTTTATCTGTTGCTTCTAGGTCAAGGCTGAAGTCATGAAATTAAACTAGCTTTTTACAGAAGGGCTTTCGGCAAATCGGCGTGACTGTAGCGGTTATCGCATTCAATAATAGTCCTCCCTATTCAAGCATTTTCTTTTTAAATATATATGAAAAAATTACAGCTTTTTGATAAACATTTTATGTAAACAATAAAAACATTTTCACTATCATCTGGACCCAATGGAGTTTCCATGTTCTCCCCGTGTCTGCGTGGGTTTCCAAATTGCCCCATATAGAGTGTGTGTGTGTGTGCGTGTGTGTGAGTGAGTGCCCAGCGATAGATTGGCATCCTGTCCTGGGTGTATCTGCCCAGCACCCGAAACGTTGGGTGATGATGGGCATGGGGAACCCCACCGCGACCCTAATATAGGATAAAGCGGAAGATAATGAATGAATGAATCTGGACCCAATGGCGTTTCCATGTTCTCCCCGTGTCCGTGTGGGTTTCCTCCGGGTTCTCCGGTTTCCTCCCACAGTCCAAAAACATGGTTGAAGGTCAACTAAATTCTCCAAATTGCCCCATATAGTGTGTTTGTGTGAGTGAGTGAGGGAGTGTGTGCCCAGTGATAGATTGGTGCCCTGTCTTGGGTGTATCTGCCCAGCACCTGAAACGTTCTCCCCTGGATGGGCATGGGGAACCCCACCATTGTGCAACACTGCACAATCAACACTGCTCTCAGTAACCACTCACTGCCAAAGTGACAAAACACCGTGCAATAAACATTCTATTATTAAATGTGCCATACAGTTCTTGCTATACAATCTGTTTTTGCTGCAATTACCACTTAATTTAATTTTTAATCACACGTGCAATACTTCATATTTTATTTAATCTGTTTTTCATATCGTCTTCCCTCTGTATTATATGCCATGTACAGAACATAATTGAGTAGTTTTTTATTTTCCATCCATTCATTATCTTCCGCTTTATCCTCTACAGTACTAGGGTCGCGGGGGGGTTCCCCATGCCCATCCAGTGGAGAACGTTTCGGGCGCTGGGCAGATACACCCATGACAGGACACCAATCACTGGACACACACTCAATCACACAGACACACTCTATATGGGGCAATTTGGAGAATTCAATTGACCTTGATCCATGTTTTTGGACTGTGGGAGGAAACCGGAAAACCTGGAGGAAACCCACACAGACACGGGGAGAACATGGAAACACCAGATTGGGATTCAAACCTGGAATCCCTAGAGAAGAGAACATGCAAACCACTAAGCCGCCCAGTTTTTTTATTTATTATTATTTTTTTATTATTTTTTTTTAGATTATTATATTTTCTCATCTCATCTCATGATTTTGGTACTTCAGTCCACTGTTTCTGCATACTTTGTTAGCCAAATAATACAAATGGCGCAAACCTATAATGGGAGTAACCTCAGATAAGGGTGGAAGTGCTGACGTTCTCAGAAATAAAGGTTCTCAGAAGGTGTTGTGCCATTCCGTGACCAGCACACTTCGTCTGACATAGGTAGGTGACCAGGAACCTGTAGCCAGATATTCTCTTTAGCTTTTCACTGTTGATTTAAATGACGTGTAAGCGCTGAAATATCCCCCGAAGCCAATGATGTGCTTCTGAGGTCTTGAGTGACAAGTTTTCTGGACATCATGCTGCACCGTGTAGTGGGACTGGTCATTGTTGGAAATGTGCCCCATCCCTGTGAGCTCATCTGTAAACTTGATGAGGGTAATTATGTTGTGGACAGGGATGTGGGAAAGAGTGAAAGGGATGTAAGTGAAAGGCATCAGCACAGCCCTGAGGAGCAACGTTTTTTCGCATCGTTGAAGCCGATGGGTTTCCTGTCTAACTGATTGAGAAAGGTTCGTCTGAATGTAACTAAATCTAATGTAAGTCTCATTGGTCCTGACCTTAAAATACAGCATCAACGTTAAAACATAAAACAGAGAACCCACACAGACACGAGGAGAACACGAAAACTCCACCAGATCGGAATTTAAACACTGTCTATACATCTGGTGTTCATAATGCATTATAAGTGTATTTATAAAGCTCTATAAAGTATTTACCTTGCTTTCTAACATTTGTCACGAACATCTGTTAATGTACATAGATGTTCATAACATAAATTGTTATAACAATTTGACATAATTTTTTATAACGTCAATTGACGTAATGCATTATAATCTGAATTTATTTAAACCTTTAATTCTTTGAATGTTTAGACATTTTTACTTAAAACAAGATGATGTCACTTTACTGTAAAGTCTGTAAAGAGCATTTATAAGCTTTTATAAGTCGCTATGCACTACTATGTATGTTGTCTCTTTGAAAGAGGTAATTAAGGGCAACACTTTTCTTGATGCCTGTAAAGAGAGCTTATAAGCTTTAATAAACTGTATGATTGCTTTATGATTGTGTTAATAAAGCATTATGAGCACTTAATAAAGCTTTATTCATTCATTCATTATCTCCCACTTTATCCTCTATTAGGGTCGCGGTGGGGTTCCCCATGCCCATCCAGGGGAGAACGTCTCGGGCACTGGGCAGATACACCCAGGACAGGGCGCCAATCCATCACTGGGCACACACTCACTCACACAGACACACTCTATATGGGGAAATTTTGAGAACTCAATTGACCTTGATCCATGTTTTTGGACTGTGGGAGGAAACCGGAGAACCCGGAGGAAACCCACGCAGACACGGGGAGAACATGGAAACTCCACCCAGATGGGGATTCGAACCGGGAGAGAGAGGCGAACGTGCTAACCACTAAGCCACCGTGCCGCACTAATAAAGCTTTATGATTGTGTTATAAAGCATTATGAATATTTAATAAAGCTTTATGATTGTGTTAATAAAGCATTATAAGCACTTGATAAAGCTTTATGATTGTGTTATATAGCATTATGAATACTTAATAAAGCTTTATGATTGTGTTATAAAGCATTATGAATACTTAATAAAGCTTTATGATTGTGTTAATAAAGCATTATGAGCACTTGATAAAGCTTTATGATTGTGTTATAAAGCATTGTGAATACTTAATAAAGCTTTATGATTGTGTTAATAAAGCATTATGAGCACTTGATAAAGCTTTATGATTGTGTTATAAAGCATTATGAATACCGTATTTCTTTAAAGTGCCACCATGATTTTTTTTCACTTCGTTAAGGCAGAGTCTGACTCTAATCGCATGTCTCCAGGTCACCGAGCATCAGGTTCTCAGCCACATTGCCAGCCATATGGCATTAATTCTCACAGGCACACTTCAGATTTGTTTTTTCTTGATGTTAAACCTTTTTCGTGAGGTAGCAGTCACTCGAGCCTGTGCTTATTCCAATCAGCGCTATGCCCTGCTAATCAATCAAATATTTAACTAGGGCTTTACTCCTGTGAAATGTCAAAATACAGTAAGATCACATATGATAAAGATGTTCAAAGTCTGCTTTTAAATGAAGGGGGGGGGGGGTGGATGTTTTCAATGGTATTAATGGAGGTTCATAATTCCAAGCTCATAAGAATCTTATAAAACAGTCCAAAAACATGGTTGAAGGTCAACTCAATTTTCCAAATTGCCCCATATAGAGTGTGTTTGTGTGAGTGAGTGAGTGAGTGAGTGAGTGAGTGAGTGAGTGCCCAGTGATAGATTGGCGCCCTGTCCTGAGTGAATCTGCCCAGCGCCTGAAACTTTCTCCCCTGGATGGGCATGGGGAACCCCACCGTGACCCTAATAGAGGATGAAGTGGAAGATAATGGATGGATGGATTGTTTTATATTATGAGCAATGTTGGAAGTGTTGCCATCTGCTTTTAAATGAAGGGGGGGGTGGATGTTTTCATTGTTATTAATGGAGTTTCATAATTCCAAGCTCATAAGAATCTTATAAAACAGTCCAAAAACATGGTTGAAGGTCAACTCAATTCTCCAAATTGCCCCATATAGAGTGTGTTTGTGTGAGTGAGTGAGTGAGTGAGTGAGTGCCCAGTGATAGATTGGCGCCCTGTCCTGGGTGAATCTGCCCGGCGCCCAAAACTTTCTCCCCTGGATGGGCATGGGGAACCCGTGACCCTAGTAGACAATAAAGCTGAAGATAATGGATGTATTGTGTTATATTATAAGCAATGTTGGAAGTGTTGCCATCTGCTTTTAAATGAAGGGGGGGGGGAAGTTTTCATTGTTATTAATGGAGTTTCATAATTCCAAGCTCATAAGTATCTTATAAAACAGTACAAAAACATGGTTGAAGGTCAACTCAATTCTCCAAATTGCCCCATATAGAGTGTATCTGTGTGAGTAAGTATGTGCCCAGTGATAGATTGGCACCCTGTCCTGGGTGTATCTGCCCGGCGCCCAAAACATTCTCCCCTGGATGGGCATGAGGAACACCCACCGTGACCCTAGTAGACATTAAAGCTGAAGATAATGGATGGATGGATGGATTGTGTTATATTATGAGCAATGTTGGAAGTTTTGCCATCTGCATTTAAATGAAAGGGGGGGATGTTTTCAATGTTACTAATGGAGTTTCATAATTCCAAGCTCATAGGAATCTTATAAAACAGTCCAAAAACATGGTTGAAGGTCAACTCAATTCTCCAAATTGCCCCATATAGAGTGTGTTTTTGTGAGTGAGTGTGTACCCAGTGATAGATTGGCGCCCTGTTCTGGGTCTATCTGCCCGGCACCCAAAACTTTCTCCCCTGGATGGGCATGGGGAACCCCACCGTGACCCTAGTAGAGGATGAAGCTGAAGATAATGGATGTATTGTGTTATATTATGAGAAATGTTGGAAGTGTTGCCGTCTGCTTTTAAATGAAAGGCGGATGGATGTTTTCAATGTTATTAATGGAGTTTCATAATTCCAAGCTCATAAGAATCTCATAAATAGCAATACATGTGTGCGAACAGCTCATAACATCTGCCACACGAGGCAGGGCATCCGTATGAGAGCAAACGAGCTCATGTTTGTATCAAATGATGATAAAAAAAAACAAAAAAAAAACGAGTTTCACTCATTATCATCATGCTGCGTTTCTCGCCTCATGGCACAGGGAAGAGGCTGTTACAGGCTCGTGCCTACGTGCGTGATAGGAACACTCGTTTGTTGTTCGGCGTCGAAGGCAGACGCCCTGACATGCAGTCGAGCCAACCAGAGCCAGCAAAAGCCCACGGCTCACCTCAGCCAACCCCGTTAATGTTCCACTCGAGGCTCCACACACACACACACACACACACACAGCTATGAGAAATAGCCCACCATCTAGAGCTCATGTACACACGGTTCCCTCAGCATGTGTCAGACTATCCCATCCCCTCCAAACACAGCCCGTCCTTAATGTCATTCCATTACACTGATGACGCCACCTCAGGCTGAGGGTTGATATAACAGCGCCTGAGTGTTAGCGCTACATCTCCACTTCCTTGACCTCAGTTCATAAGCAGGTGAGCGGCCGATCAGCAGCTGGTGTGACAGATGTGTCCCTGGGAGGTGGAGGTGGCTGAGCATGTGTAACAAGCACAACCTGACACCCCTCATCTGTCATCGCCTTATCAAGGTGGCCCCGGCCGGCCCCTCCCATGTGATTCCATCAGTCCTCGCTTTTTCCATGTACGCATCCTCACACATGTGCAGGTTCAACACGGAGATTTAACTGTGTATATTACTGTGTAGATGACTGAGGAGGGCCAAGCCCCGTCCTTACCGTCGCGCCGGTGTACGTTCTCTTTATGGCCTCTTTTATAATAGAGGCGTAAATCATGGTGTGGTGAAATGTTTATGTTGTGGAGGGGCAATGGTGAAACAGGTTGCGTTTGATCCCATGACAAACATACTCACACGGATTTGCTCTTTTTGGCACTGAAAGAACATTTTTGGTTTTATTCTGAATATATATATTTTTTATTAAGATGTAAACAATAGCTTCCTAATAGATTCTTCTGCCTGGAAACCAGCTGATCAATGTTCTCATCTCGTCTCGTTACCGTCCATCCATTATCCTGTACTACGGTGTCGAGGGGGGGGGGGGGTGTTCCCCATGCCCATCCAGGGGAGAACGTTTCGGGCGCTGGGCAGATACACCCAGGACAGGGCGCCAATCTATCATTGGGCACACACTCACTCACACAGACACACTCTATAGGGGGAAATTTGGAGAATTTAATTGACCTCGATCCATGTTTTTGGACTGTGGGAGGAAACCCATGCGGACACGGGGAGAACATGGAAACTCCACCCAGATTGGGATTCGAACCGGGAATCCCTAGCGCTGAGAGGAGAACATGCTAAGCACTAAACCACCTTCTGATTACCTTCTGATTGAGCCTATACTAAGGACTAGGGTCGTGTGTGTGTGTGGGGGGGGGGTCCTCATGATCATTCAGAGGAGAACGTTTTCGGGGCTGGGCAAATACACCCAGGACAGGCTGCCAGTCCATCACTGGGCACATTTTCATTTACACACACACACACACACACACACACACACACACACACACACACACACACACACTATATAGGGGCAAATTAGATAGTCTGGCTGTGAGGCAGCAGTGCAACTCATTAAATGATGTTAACACGGGTAAGCACAGGTACATTAAAAATCAGATGGAACATCTAGGATTTGGACTTGGCATGATTGTTGGTGCCAGTTACACAATTAATCTAGATTTAAATTATCGTGGTGCAATTATCAACAACAGAATACGTCAAGTAAGATTGATTTGAGCTGATATATATATATCGGGTACATTATCCATCCATCCATTATCTTCCTCTTTATCCTCTACTAGGGTCACAGGGGGGTTCCCCATGTCCATCCAGGGGAGAACGTTTTGGGCGCTGGGCAGATACACCCAGGACAGGACATCAATCTCAATTGCCCAACCCAACCATAAATGGGCTGCCTTGAGGGTGTGCCAAGTTATGGATCTGTCACCATGGATGGGTGTATCTGCACCTGAACGTTCTCCTCTGGATGGGCATGGAGATCCACATTGCAACCGTAGTATAAGATAAAGTGTAGGAAGAAGTTAATGAGAATGAGATAATTATTCTGTGTAAATGTGTTGAACAGTAACTCATTATAGATTGAACGTCACTCCAAACCTATAGCCATCTGGGTTACAACGTCAGATCACGTCAGGTTCCAGAAATTCATCAGGACTGAAGGTGTTAATGGGATGGAGCTGTGAGTGTACGTATATCGACTGCGTGTTGGAATTAGCTCATTCTAATTAGAAACTGTTATTTCCTGCAGTGAAACAAAACAGATCTCAACAAATTTCAACTGTTATAGCCTTATAAACGAAAACATGCTAAAGGACTGCGTTAAATCCACCTCTGAAGGTCCTTATAAGTGTAGGACTAAAATCCACAGCACATATAACTCTTTCCATCCATCCATTATCTTCTGCTTTGGGTCGCGGGGGGGGGGTTCCCCATGCCCATCCAGGGGAGAACGTTTTGGGCGCTGGGCAGATACACCCAGAACAGGGTGCCAATCTATCGCTGGGCACACTCTCACTCAAACAGACATACTCTATATGGGGCAATTTGGAGAATTCAATTGACTTGATCCATGTTTTTGGACTGTAGGAGGAAACTGGAGAACCCGGAGAAAACCCAATGGACACGGGGAGAACATGGAAACTCCACCCAGATGGGGGCTCTGCACCGGGAATCCCTAGCGCTGAGAGAAGAACATGCCAACCACTAAGCCACCGTGTCGCCCTCATACAACTCTTTACTTTCCTTTTCTTTTTTAAAGTTTGTTGCTAATTGGAAGATTTGTGATACATGAAGGAAATGGAATTGATGAGCTTTAATGTTTCCTTCACTGCTCTTTGTCAATTGCGAGCTGAAGTCTAATGCCCCTGGTTTAAAATAATGAATGGGTAATGCCCTAGGTGTGGGAACTGATCAGTTTTATTAGGCTCCACTAAAGTGGTGCTGGCATTATGATAGCATGAGCAATCAATTAATTAGCATTCATAGCCACAGTGACGTTTCGCTTTTCATCGTTTAATAGCGCTAAGCACAATATGCCATATTTTACTGGTACCTACAGAGCACGTAAAAAATCTAAAAGAAATTTAGCAGCTTATTTAACATTCTGTTCACAGCAGAAGACTATTCAGCAACAAGACGTGTTAGCGTTTATATTTGAATTAAGTAATTGCAGAGTGTTAATGTATTCTGAGCACATTTTACCAAAATTAATTATTTATATACAGTGCTTATATATATATATATATATATATATATATATATATATATATATATATATATATATATATATATATATATCTCAGCTTTATCCTCTATTAGGGTCGCAGTGGGGTTCCCCATGCCCATCCAGGGGAGTACATCTCGGGCGCTGGGCAGATAGACCCAGGACAGGGCGCCAATCCATCGCTGGGCACACACTCACTCACACAGACACACTCTATATGGGGCAATTTTGAGAACTCAATTGACTTGATCCATGTTTTTGGACTGCGGGAGGAAACCGGAGAACCCGGAGGAAACCCACACAGACACGGGGAGAACATGGAAACTCCACCCAGATGGGGATTCGAACCGGGAATCCCTAAAGCTGAGAGGCGAACATGCTAATCACTAAGCCCCCTATATATATATATATATATATATATATATATATATATATATATATATATATATATATATATATATGCGCCAATGTGGGGGCGGCACGGTGTCTTAGTGGTTAGCATGTTCTCCTCTCAGCTCTAGGGAGTCCCAGTTCGAATACCAGTCTGGGTGGAGTTTCCATGTTCTCCCCGTGTCTGCGTGGGTTTCCTCCGGGTTCTCCGGTTTCCTCTCACAGTCCAAGAACATGTATCATGGTCAACTGAATTCTCCAAATTGCCCCATATAGAGTGAGTCTGTGTGAGTAAGTCAAGTCAAGTCAAGTAATTTATTTATATAGCGCTTTTTACAACAGTACATTGTCACAAAGCAGCTTTACAGAATGAAAAGCCTTTAAACCCCCAAAGAGCAAGCCGAAGTGACAGTGGCAAGAAAAAACTCCCTTTTATGTTGTTATTTAAGGAAGAAACCTTGTGAGGGCCAAGACTCAATGGGGGACTCATCCTCCTTGATCGGCCGGGCAGCAACAACAGTGTAGAACAGCCATGTACAGATATTAAACAAATGGAAAAACTAACAACTGGAAAACTATATGTGAGTCCATTAGGGGGCGTCCTGCAGGACCGCCTTGTCAGGATCCATACAGTAAAGTAAGTAAGTGTGTGCCCATTGATAGATTGGCACCCTGTCCTGGGTGTATCTGCCCAGCGCCCAAAACTCCCCTGAATGGGCATAGGGAACCATGCTGATTGGTTAATTGCACATGAAGCACGATACGCAGTCATGAATCACATCATCACAAAAGCAAAGACACACCGAGACACGTGACTATTCAGTGGTTAGGGTGTTGGGGTGTTGAACAATCAATCAGAAGGTTGTGGGTTGAAATCCCAGGTTCATTGAAGATAATAATGTGGGTCTTTGAGCAAGACCCTTAACCCTCATTGCTCCAGGGATGCTGTGGTCAACCCTGTGCTTTCTTTGTAAGTCACTTTGGATAAAAGCATAATAAGTAAGTAATGTAATGTAATCTAATGTAATGACACGCCCTAAATCAAGCATGGTTGACCTGGTGGTGGTCGTAAAGAGTATATAAACCCCAGCATGGTCTAAAAGATTTTGAAAAATTTCAGAGTAATCGAATCAATGTTGTGGCTTTGTATAGGGAACATAAACACACACACACACAAATATATAAATATGTAAAGAACAAGGGAGCTCGACAATACAACAAAGGATTTCTTTTCTCTATTTCTTTTAGTTATTTGCTCTTATTTTCCATAAAGTAAATGTCCAGCTCTTGCATAGTCTCCGGTGACATGTTTTTATTAAACGTGACTTGTAGCTGGTATGTCACGTCACATCACTTCTGCTTTGATTAGAAAATAAGGGAGAACATCCTTGGTATTTATATGACACTATATCTGAATATTGTTAAAAGCAGCCCACATATAAACCTACTCCCACATATTGTATATATAATGTATAATGACATATTGTATTACATGGTACATGGAGTATCATCAAATACATCCAGGTCTCTGACAGCAAACTTAATGCCATAGTGGTCCTTACAGGCCCTAGTCCTCATACAAGCGTCTGACACAGAATGGTAGATTCAGGCCGTTCTCAAGGCCAAAAAGGCCCCATTTGATTCAATCCAGTTGTTATTGATGAATATTAACTTGGTGTGAATGTACGTCTGTCATAAATGTATAGATGTGAATATAGTTTGTTATGACACGAGTGTCTTACTATGTTTTTGATAGTGTGTTCAGACTCGAGCCTGTCATTGTGTTGGGAAATATAACAAAACCGGATGCCAGACCTGTCATACATGAAACAAGAGAGAAGCAGCAGGACCCACAGATGTGTAACTAACAAAGACCTAATCTCTGTCACCAGTTCTTTTCTTTTTCGGAGTTCGGCGTTTCATTTTTCAAACTCTTCCTGGTGACTCTCTGTCGTGTGTGGGTGTAGATAAGCTCCAACCGACTTCAGATCCCTGCTGCAGTTCTATCCAGGACCCCTATCCTCTTACACAACATTCTCTTCAGCTCAAACATAAAGCCCTTTAATCCCATCTGAATTCATTTCGGATAGAATTCCAAAAATAAATACATTTCCTCTCAATTACATGTGTTGACAAATATATGATGTAAGATTTATCATTGTACATTATCATTTTTGGAATAATTTGCCACTGTGAACAAAGCTTAATCAGTTATGTTTAAAAAATCAATAAAGAACAACATGTAACATTACCAAGAACTGAGCATATTAGTGACATAAGAAACAATATTCAGATAAGATCAAATATATTCAATTTCAGCAACAACAGGACAGTAAATGTGAAAGTTTAAAAAGATGTATGTATATACTGTATATATATATGGCTATATATATATGGCTGTATATATATATATATATATATATATATATATATATATATATATATATATATATATATATATAGTTAGCATATTCTCACACCCAGGACAGGTGTGGGACAACGTGCTAACCACTAAGCCACCGTGCCGCCATCGCCCAGGACATGTCCCGGGAAATACGGACGTTTGGTCACCCTACACTACACTACCGTGCCCTTAAATATGCTAGCGTCCAGTCTACAATCAGACACTAACTTAACATTTAGTCTTATATATAAACTGCGTTTCTATATAAATGCAAATGCTGGTCCTTAGCTTATTTCAACATTATTAAGAAATACACCACTAAATTACGTTGGCTTGCGTTTTTAAAAACGTAACATGGGAACTTCCTAGCACGCGTGCATTAGCCTCGTCAATTAAGCTAATGTTATGCTAATTAAGCTAATGATCTATAATCGCATTTGCGTTCCATTGTGCAGTGAATCATCGAGGCCTGTCCCTCCTGACCACTCACTCTCAGATTCACCGACGCAGTCGTCTCAGTTTGTTTAAAACACATTTCAAATGTACTCACAGATCATTAACTTCATTTGCAGATTATTGGCTTAATTAGCGTCGCTGGCGCATGAGCTCTAATAAGTTCCCATGTTACGTCTGTGCGAGTTAACCTACTTATCAGCTCATTGGCAGCGTTGTAGTTATTAGTTAGGATATAAACTATGATTATATGATCATGCGACAGTGTATTTCATGGCTCATTGCCAAATCCTATTATTGACAGTTACTACTAATTTAGAGTTACGAGCAATCTGTGTTATCAGCAGCAGACGAATTTGGGTCCAGAAATGGGAAGTGATGCTTAAGACTTGTCCCTGTTTTACTTATTTCAACTAAACTCTGCAGATAGGTCATAAACATGGCATAAGCCTTGCTTAAATATGTGTGAGATGTGGGTCAGTTTACAGTAATTAAAGTAAAATAACAGTAAAATAAATTATTTAACACATAATTTAAAGAAATAAACACAAAAAACAGTAATGTCTTCTAGCCATCCATTACCTTCCACTTAATCCTATACTATGGTTTGCGGGGGTGGGTGGGCTGGTTCCTCATATTCATCCAGGGGAGAACGTCTCGGGCACTGGGCCAATCTATCTCTAGGGACACACTCACTCACATATACACTCTATATGGGGCAATTTGGAGAATTCATTTCCATCCATCCATTATCTTCTGCTTTATCCTCTAATAGGGTCACGGGGGGGTTCCCCATGCCCATCCAGGGGAGAATGTTTTGGGCGCTGGGCAGATACACCCAGGACAGGACGCCAATCTATCACTGGACACACACTCACTCTCACAGACACACTCTATATGGGGCAATTTGGAGAATTCATTTGACTTGATCCATGTTTTTGGAATTGTGGGAGGAAACCGGAGAACCCGGAGGAAACCCACACGGACACGGGGAGAACATGGAAACTCCACCCAGATTGGGATTCAAACCGGGAATCCCTAGCGCCGAGAGGGGAACATGCTAACCACTAAGCCACCATGCCGCCCACATATAAACTATATAGGGGCAATTTAGAGCAGGCAATTTACCTTGGAACCATGTTTTTGGATTGTAATGTAAATGCTGACTGGCATTCAGGCATGCTGACTGAAGCTGAAAGAAGATACTGGTAGTGTTTTAGTGGGATTGATAGTTAGAAATAATGCAACATCAGCAAATATTTCAATGTCATCATCTTCCCCTTAATCCTATACTAGGGACAAGGTGTTTTTATTTATTACTTATTTAATTTTTTTTTAATTTTTTTGGGGGGGATGGGGTTCCATATTCATCCAGGGGAGAACATTTCAAACTATTGGGCAGATACACCCAGGACAGGGTGCCAATCTATTGCTGGAGACACACTCATTCACACACACACACACACATACACTATATAGGGGCAATTTAGAGCAGCCGATTTACCTTGGAACCATGTTTTTGATTGTTTGGTTGTTTTTGATCCATCGTGGTACTCTGTGTAGCTCCATAACAATGCTTTCTATGTTAAACACTACCTGGCTGCTGTGTGCATCATCGCTGCACTTACTTGGATCACGGATTGTGACATCGGGTTTGATTCCTGATGCGGAGAACACCGATCCTCCCTGTTTCTGCCTCCAGGGTCCCCGATTTCTCCCGCATGTACGGCATGCTGACTCCTAACAGGAACAAGCTGAAGGAAGACAACGGTAGTGTTTTTCGAAGAGCTTTAGTGAGATTGATAATTAGAAATGCAACATCAGCAAATATTTTCATCTCATCATCTTCCCCTTAATGCACTAGGGACAAGTGTGGCGGGGGGTTCCCATCCAGGAGAAAAATGTTATGGGCGCTGGGCAGATACAACAAGGACAGGGCCCAGTTTAATTACTGGGCATACACTGACTTACACACACACACTATATATAGAAGCGATTTATCAATCCATCCATCCATTATCTTCCGCTTTATCCTACACTTGGGTTCCCCATGCCCATCCAGGGGAGAACGTTTCGTGCGCTGGGCAGATACATCCAGGACACTCACTTACACACACACTCTATATGGGGCAAGTTAGAGAATTCAATTGACCATAATCCATGTTTTTGGACTGTGGGAGGAAACCGGAGAACCCGGAGGAAACCCACGCGGACACGGTGAGAACATGGAAACTCCACCCAGATGAGGATTCAAACTGGGAATCCCTAGTGCTGAGAGGAGAACATGCTAACCACTAAGCCACCGTGCCTCCCAAGGGTGATTTAGATATAGGCAATTTAGTGCAGCCAATTCCCCTTGAATTGTGTTTTTAGACTGTGAGAGGAAAACGGAGAACCCCACGTGGACATGAAAACTCCACCCAGATCGGGATGTGAACCTGGATTCCCAGCACTGAGATGCAAACACCATTAAGCCACAAACCCGCCCTGCAAATATTTTAAATCCATCCATCCATTATCTTCCACTTTATCCTATATTATATATATGTTTTCATAAAATATCAGTATTTTTGGCCCTGACATAAGAAAATAATAAATATACTGTTTATTTGGTTTACAATTTTAGACCCACGAGATTGTTTGGTCCATTTGAGTCAATTACCATTAAGATAAAAATGTTTTTCTTATATAACTAAATAATAAAGTAGAATGTGTCTAAAATAAGACATCAGATTGTCCTTCCTTTTTCCCGTTCCACTATTTAGTTCCCTATTTTTATCTTCATCCTCTTTCTTGTTTCCTTTAATATTTTTGCAATCTTTACCGTATCATCAGTCATCAAATTCAGGGTCTTAGATCTTTCCTTTGTTACCAGGTTTTTCTCAAACCCTTTTTTGATGCCTTCAGATCCAGCCACAGTTCTTTTGGTTCTGTTTCTGTCATTTCTAGCATTTGAAATCTGTTCCTGCTGTTTTCTTTGAAGACAGGTGGTATGTACTCCAGGTCATGTGTTGGAAGTCTGATGGTTTGATTGTTTCTCTTCAGCTTCACTTGAAACTTGCACAATAGAAGTCTGGGGTCTGTTTCACAATCAGCTTCAGGCCATGCTTTAGCAGCTAAGACAGAACCATTTTATCTCCTTGAAGGGAAAGTACAGATTTGGTTGCAGTGAATTCCATCTGGTGATGTCCTGCTGAAGTTATCAAAAGAAGGTTTTGAGAGAAACCTGGTACAAAAGAAAAGATCCAAGAAACTGGATATAATGAGTGAGGATTTGGTAAAGATGGCAAAATACGGGCTACACGATTGAAGATATCACTCTGGCTGATTAAAAATGTATTTTTAATCAAAAGGTTATTCATTAAAAAAAATAATTAGGCATTCTCTGGCTTTATTTCTCTTCCCAACTCTTGTCCAACCGTTTTTCCTCCCCTCTCATTTTCAGCTTTATCATTTCAGTCCTATTAAACCAGCGAGACAACTTAATTGAAGGTCCTGTCAATTTCCGTTTATGAATTCATAAGAAACCTTTCATTCTTCTCCACTGTTGACTTTCGTTGGGCATAAATTTCAAGGCATTAAAAACACCAGCTTACTTCTACAAAGGAAATCTACGAAATATCCTTCCATTTCCCATTGGCTCAGGGATGACAAGTCATTTTTAA
>JAFMOC010000940.1:0-10000 GCA_019802505.1 Corydoras sp. C115 | reverse complement strand
AACAGGGAATCCCTAGCGCCGAGAGGAGAATGTTTCAGGTGCTGAGCAGATACACCCAGGACAGGGCGTTATTCCATCACTGGGAACACACTCACTCACACAAACACACACACAATCTAAATGGGGCAATTTCGAGAATTCATTTGACCTGGATCCATGTTTTTGGACTGAGAACCCGGAGGAAGAACCCGGAGGAAACCCATGCAGACACGGGGAGAACATGGAAACTCCACCCAGATTGGGATTCGAACCGGGAATCCCTAGCACTGAGAGGAGAACATGCTAACCACTAAGCCACCGTGCAGTCTGCAATTTATGGACATGTGTTTACGTGAGTGTTTAAGATGTTTTCTGATGTGAACTTTGAATTTCCTTTAAACCGATATTGTGCTGGAGGTTTATATAAGGAGCTGTCCGACGCATTGGTGCTGAAATCCATCCAAGCTGCAGACTTTTTCAGCGAAATTGAACAAATCAAAACAAATTGGAAGAAATGCGGTTATAACAGTCTGCTGATTTCATCTGGGTTTTACAAAAACAAGTATTTGTGTTAATTTTATCAGCTCCACTTGCGTATATAAGCACAGTATAAATACAGATTCTAGTTTCTCTGTTGTTATTCTTTATCTACTCTTAATTATTTCATTTCGATTTCTACAGCAGCTCTGTATTTAGTTTGCTGACCCACCCATTTCTGCACAACACGCACCAACACACCACTGCCACATCAATGCTCCTGCAGGGCTGAAAATCATTCACCACCCACATGATATCTGCTCTGTTGTGGTTCTAATCATTAGAGAACAGTAAAGAAAAACAACAACGCGCACCATTATGGTAAGTGGAGCTAATAAAATGGGCAATGAGTGTGTAATTTGTACATGTTCTGTACATCCATGCATGAGCCTCGTCTTTGTTGACTTCAAAATGAAATTAAACTATGAAATTGTTTCAATGAACGATAATAATAATAACAGTCAGCATTATTACATCTATTTCTTAAAGCTTTTTCTTTATATATATATATATATATATATATATATATATATATATATATATATATATATATATATATATATATATATATATATAAATATATATATATATATAGGGACATGGTAGACTAAGCATCAATAATCATTCATTTAATCATTATCTTCCGCTTTATCCTCTATTAGGGTCGTGGGGGGTTCCCTATGCCCATCCAGGGGAGAACGTTTCGGGCGCTGGGAGAATACACCAAGAACAGGACGCCAATCTATCATTGGGAACACGCTCACTCACACAGACACACACAAACACAGTCTATGTATTTGTGGCAATTGAGAGCAAATGGGGCAATTTACCTTAAATGTATTTTTATGAACAGTGGGAAGAAACCGAAGAACCTGGAGGAAACCTTTGTGGACACAAGAACATGGAAACTCCACCCAGATTAGGATTTAAACCTCGATCCTCAGTACTATGAAGTGAACATGCTAACCACTAAGTCACCCGCACCAATAATCCAATAATCCATCCGTCCTTTATCTTCCGCTTTATCCTCTATTAGGGTCGCGGGGGGGTTCCCCATGCCCATCCAGGGGAGAATGTTTCGGGCGCTGGGTAGATAGACCCAGAACAGGGCGACAATCTATCGCTAGACACATACTCACTCACACAGACACACTCTATATGGGGCAATTTGGAGAATTCATTTGACCTTGATCCATGTATTTGGACTGTGGGAGGAAACCCACGTGGACACAGGGAGAACATGGAAACTCAACCCAGATTGGGATTCGAGAGGAGAACATGCTAACCACTAAGCTACCATGACGCCTGCGCCAATAACCATATTATTGATTTTTTTAAACACTACTATTAAAAAACTGTTTTAAAAGAATGCCCAGTGATAGATTGGCATCCTGTCCTGAGTGTATCTGCCCAGCGCCCGAAACGTTCTCCCCTGGATGGGCATGGGGAACCCCCCCGCGACCCTAATAAAGGACAAAACGGAAGATAAGGGATGGATGGAATGTTTTAAAAGAAATCTAAAGTATACAAGGCGGCACGGTGGCTTAGTGGTCAGCATGTTCTCCTCTCAGCACTAGGGATTCCCGGTTCGAATCCCCATGTGGGTGGAGTTTCCATGTTCTCCCCGTGTCTGCGTGGGTTTCCTCCGGGTTCTCCGGTTTCCTCCCACAGTCCAAAAACATGGATCAAGTCAATTGAGTTCTCCAAATTGCCCCATATAGAGTGTGTGTGTGTCTGTGTGAGAGAGTGTGTGCCCAGCGATGGATTATTATTATATATTAATAATTTATTTGTGTGTGTGTGTGTGTGTGTGTGTGAGTGAGTGTGTCCAATGATAGATAGGTGCCCTGTCCTGGGTCTATCTGCCCAGCGCCCGAAACGTTCTCCCCTGGATGGGCATGGGGAACCCCACCGCGACCCTACTAAGTTTCAAGTTTCAAGTTTCAAGTTTATTTGTCATTTGTGCTCCATGTTGGTACATGTGCACATAGGAATTCTTAAGGTGAGGCATCAGGATATAACTCTACAGAGGATAAAGCGGGAGATAGTGAATGAATGAATAAAATATTCATTCATTCATTCATTATCTCCCGCTTTATCCTCTATTAGGGTCGCGGTGGGGTTCCCCATGCCCATCCAGGGGAGAACATCTCGGGCGCTGGGCAGATAGACCCAGGACGGGGCGCCAATCCATCGCTGGGCACACACTCACTCACACAGACACACTCTATATGGGGCAATTTTGCGAATTCAATTGACTTGATCCATGTTTTTGGACTGTGGGAGGAAACCGGAGAACTCAGAGGAAACCCACGCAGACACGGGGAGAACATGGAAACTCCACCCAGGTGGGGATTCAAACCGGGAATCCGTAGCGCTGAGAGGCGAACATGCTAACCACTAAGCCACCATGCCGCCTGAATAAAATATACAAAAGAAATATACAAAATATAGGAACAAATCCATTTGGGGAAGTGTTCTAAAGATAATATAAACCTTTATTTGTCCCACAATGGGAAAATTCACAAGTTCTTATGAGTTGTGTAGTGTACAATTTAGAATCAAATATATTTACAGTCTCAGGCTGTTGTTCAGTTCTGCCTCTTGTCATCTTTTCAAATTACCTTCAGTGCTAAAACAATAAAGCAAAAAAACCCTTGGCGTGCATTAGCATGACTGCTACAGTTACATGGCATGGAATGAATGCTCTTCTTTCAGCGCGAGGTTTCGGGTCTCCTCTGCAGGCTGTGTGATCAGAGCTGTGATTCTCAGTGTGTTGGCAAATCCTGTGATATATCTGTCAGCTTTAACTGCCCTTTCATTGCAGATTTATTTTGCTGCATAAAAGAGCTAATTGTGACTAATTATAAATATTTAATTATAAGGAGTGTGCTTGCTCTCATTCGATGTGTGCAGGGAAATCAATTCAGCTTTCAGGGTGGGGTCTCAAATCAAAGCACATTCACTTCACATTCATACAGCAGTGGTTAAATATCTGAATGTAATGTGGGATGTAGCTTTGTTTAAAAAAAAAAACCAAGCAAAATATTCTTAGTAAATAATTTAGTAGAAAATGGGCAATTTATCCATAGAAAACTAAATTAATATATATAACCACTAATTTGTTAATCCATTTAACCATTATCTTCCGTTTACTAGGGTGGCGGTGGGGGGGGGGGGGGGGAATTCTCCATGCCCATCCAGGGTAGGCGCTGGGCAGATACACCCAGGACAGGGCGTCGATCTATCACTGGACACACTCAGTCACACAAACACACTCTATATGGGGCAATTTGGAGAACTCAATTGAACTTCATCCATGTTTTTGGGCTGTGGGAGGAAACCGGAGAACCCTGAGGAAACCCACGCAGACACGGGGAGAACATGGAAACTCCACCCAGATGGGATACACCCAGGACAGGACGCCAATCTATCACTGGACACACTCAGTCACACAAACGCACTCTATATGGGGCAATTTGAAGAACTCAATTGACATTGATCCATGTTTTTGGACATGTTTTGGGGCTGTGGGAGGAAACCGGAGAACCCTGAGGAAACCCACGCAGACACGGGGAGAACATGGAAACTCCACCCAGATGGCTGTGGGAGAAAACCGGAGAACCCTGAGGAAACCCACGCAGACACGGGGAGAACATGGAAACTCCACCCAGATGGGACACACCCAGGACAGGACGCCAATCTATCACTGGACACACTCAGTCACACAAACACACTCTATATGGGGCAATTATGAGAACTCAATTGACCTTGATCCATTTTTTGGACTGTGGGAGGAAACCGGAGAACCCGGAGGAAACCCACGCGGACACGGGGAGAACATGGAAACTCCACCCAGATGGGGATTCGAAACGGGAATCCCTAACGCTGAGAGGAGAACATGCTAACCACTAAGCCACCGTGCCGCCCACTGAAAAAAGGATGGAAGATGCTTGAAACCTCTGGATCTCTGTGGACATGGCATTGTGTGGAACTCTATACAGTAGATTGGTTCTGTTCAAACTCTGCTTCTGAATCTGGTTTTGTTACACATAAAGCTTTGCTTTCATTTGATTTTACACATGTGCTGGATCTCCTGCACCTCTCTGTTCATTACGGCAGCAGCGGGCAGCATTCCAATCCAGCATCCCATCTCTTAGAGCTAGCTAATTGTGGCCTGTGGCTGGTGATATCACACTGAACCGGGGAGGCTGCAAGTGCAACAGGATCTGTGAATACCCCGCAGTTACATAAGCAAACATGTTAGTTGACGAATGGCTGAAGAAATGTAGACGCTTCTAGTGTGGCATCACACTTAAGTAAGCGCAAGATTACATTTACGATGAAATATCATCCTCCCGAATTCAAAGGTAGTGGAGATGATTGTCTTTTAGCTCAAGCGTTACTCTTGCACAGTGTATAAAAACCTTAAAAACCACCGTCCAAACCTTCAGAATGACTACCATCATCTGCAGGGCCCAAGTCCTCTAGTCCTGTCGACTTGGTTCATTAAACTGTAATTACAATTAGCAATTTTTACCTCTCATTAACTCAAAACCCAACATTTATTTTGAGGAACCCTGGCATGCGAATCCCACACAGTAATTACCATCAACTGAAATGTTCTTCCCTGGATGGACATGGGGGCAACCCCAGCATAGGATTAAGAGGAAGATGCATGGATGGCTATATTCTAAATTGCCCTTATATGGTGTGTCCAGCAATTCCTGGATGTATCTGCCCAGCTTCTGGAATGTTCTCCTATAAATGACCATGGGAAGCCCCCCCCCCCCCCCATTCCAACCTATTATAGGTCAACAGAATGGGATATGAGCTAACAGATGTAATACAGTATAGTATATGTAGGGACGGCACACTGGCTTAGTGGTTGGCATGTTCTCCTCTCAGTGCTAGGGATTCCTGGTTCGAATCCCAATCTGAGTGGAGTTTCAATGTTCTCCCTGTGTCTGTGTGGGTTTCCTCTGGGTTCTCCGGTTTCCTCCCACAGTACCAAAACATAGATCAAGGTCAATTGAATTCTGTAAATTGCCCCATATAGAGTATGTCTGTGTGAGTGAGTGTGTACAGTGATAGATTGGCACCCTGACCTGGGTGTATCTGCCCAGCGCCCGAGACGTTCTCCCCTGGATGGGCATGGGGAACCCCCCCACAACCCTCATAGAGGATAAAGCAAAAGATAATGGATGGATGGATGGATAGTATATATATATATATAAAAAACAATCAGAAAATCAGGAAGAGGGCAGACACGTTTTCACACCACCGTAGATGATGCTGAATGTGACAATTATTCATGAAGCAGCAATACATGAACCATTTCAGTGCAACTCTGACAGTGTGAAACACCTGAATGTGCCATGAATACTATCCTCTCATTGGTACTGTATTCCAGAGGTCTGTGCCGCGCAATATCGACTGTTATGTGCTATTTTTTATACTGTTACACAATGCTGTACAGAGAGGTTCCAGAGAGTGATGGATCTAGATTGGTGCTGCAGTGGAACACAAGTTACAACACTATAACCCCACCAAACAAGACAGGTGTAAAGGAACACTATAAGCCACCCTGCCATCATCAGTGTAGTTGAGCAGCACAGTGACAATATCATGCGTGGTGGTGTTCATCATCACATATCATGGGCCCCACGACACTGACACTGCCCACATATCAACTTCCCCGACACACCGCACAACGTGTTCATTCCCCATCATCAGGGTGATGGACAACAGCAGTTCTAGTTTGTTGTCATCTGGGACGAGGCGGGTTTGCACCGGGGCTGGAACTGGAGGTGTTGCATTTTTAAAGGGAGTTGGCTTTTGAAAGAACTTCGAGAGAACATGAAATAATAAATAGTTTCGAACAACAGCACCGGAATATGTTTCTCATGCAGAAGATCACTGCTTACAGTAGTTCAAGAACACAGCACTCAATTAGAAAAAAGTTTCATTTTTATTTCATTTCAGCAGCAGAAACTTCTATTCTCACAGGCCTGCAACACACAATATATATATATATATATATATATATATATATATATATATATATATATATATATACTCACCGGCCACTTTATTAGGTACACCTGTCCAACTGCTCGTTAATACTTAATTTCTAATCAGCCAATCACATGGCGGCAACTCAGTGCATTTAGGCATGTAGACATGGTCAAGACAATCTCCTGCAGTTCAAACCGAGCATCAGTATGGGAAAGAAAGGTGATTTGAGTGCCTTTGAACGTGGCATGGTTGTTGGTGCCAGAAGGGCTGGTCTGAGTATTTCAGAAACTGCTGATCTTCTGGGATTTTCACGCACAACCATCTCTAGGGTTTACAGAGAATGGTCCGAAAAAGAAAAAACATCCAGTGAGCTGCAGTTCTGTGGGCGGAAATGCCTTGTTGATGCCAGAGGTCAGAGGAGAATGGCCAGACTGGTTCGAGCTGATAGAAAGGCAACAGTGACTCAAATAGCCACCCGTTACAACCAAGGTAGGCAGAAGAGCATCTCTGAACACACAGTACGTCGAACTTTGAGGCAGATGGGCTACAGCAGCAGAAGACCACACCGGGTGCCACTCCTTTCAGCTAAGAACAGGAAACTGAGGCTACAATTTGCACAAGCTCATCGAAATTGGACAATAGAAGATTGGAAAAACGTTGCCTGGTCTGATGAGTCTCGATCTCTGCTGCGATATTCGGATGGTAGGGTCAGAATTTGGCGTCAACAACATGAAAGCATGCATCCATCCTGCCTTGTATCAACGGTTCAGGCTGGTGGTGGTGGTGTCATGGTGTGGGGAATATTTTCTTGGCACTCTTTGGGCCCCTTGGTACCAATTGAGCATCGTTGCAACGCCACAGCCTACCTGAGTATTGTTGCTGACCATGTCCATCCCTTTATGACCACAATGTACCCAACATCTGATGGCTACTTTCAGCAGGATAATGCGCCATGTCATAAAGCTGGAATCATCTCAGACTGGTTTCTTGAACATGACAATGAGTTCACTGTACTCAAATGGCCTCCACAGTCACCAGATCTCAATCTAATAGAGCATCTTTGGGATGTGATGGAACGGGGGATTCGCATCATGGATGTGCAGCCGTCAAATCTGCGGCAACTGTGTGATGCCATCATGTCAATATGGACCAAACTCTCTGAGGAATGCTTCCAGCACCTTGTTGAATCTATGCCACGAAGAATTGAGGCAGTTCGGAAGGCAAAAGGGGGTCCAACCCGTTACTAGAATGGTGTACCTAATAAAGTGGCCGGTAAGTGTATATATATATATATATATATATATATATATATATATATATATATATACACACGTTCTCCCCTGGAACCCCCTATATATCCATCCATTATCTTCCGCTTTGTCCTCTATTAGGGTCGCGGTGGGTTCCCCATGCCCATCCAGGGGAGAACGTTTTGGGCACTGGGCAGATACACCCAGGACAGGGTGCCAATTTATCGCTGGGCACACACTCACTCACACAGACACACTCTACATGGGGCAATTTGGAGAACTCAATTGACTTGATCCATGTTTTTGGACTGTGGGAGGAAACTGGAGAACCCACGCGGACACGGGGAGAACATGGAAACTCCACATCCCAGATTGGGATTTGAACCGGCAATCTCTAGTGCTGAGAGGCGAACGTGCTAACCACTATGCCACCGTGCACATATATATATATATATATAGGGGTTTCCCCATGCCCATCCAGGGGAGAACGTTTCAGGTGCTGGGCAGATACACCCAGTGTAGGGTGGCAATCTATCACTGGGCACACACTCACTCACACAAACACACTCTATATGGGGCAATTTGGAGAATTCTATTGACTTTGATCCATGTTTTTGGACTGTGGGAGGAAACCGGAGAACCCGGAGGAAACCCACATGGACACGGGGAGAACACTCCATTGGTATTCGAACTGGGAATCCCTAGTGCTGAGAGGAGAACATGCCAACCACTAAGCCACTGTGCCGCTTATTAATTAACTAACAATCCATCCACTATCTTCCACTTTATCCTCTCCTATGGTCGTGGGGGGGGTTCCCTATGCCCATCCAGGGGAGAACGTTTCGGGAGCTGGGCAGATACACCCAGGACAGGGTGCCAATCTACCACTGGGCACACACTCACTCACTCAGACAAACATTCTATATGGGGCAATTTGAAGAATTCAATTACCTTGATCCATGTTTTTGGACTGTGGGAGGAAACTGGAGAACCCAAAGGAAACTGCACTTACTGGGATTTGAACCAGGAATCCTTAGCACTGAGAGGAGAACATACTAACCATTAAACCACCCAAATAGCCACACAGTTTGGCGAATTCTACTCCCATCCCGGTGCTCATAGACAGCACATAGACTCTTATTAACGTCTTCGCTAATTCTTGCCATAAAGCATCACTCTAAACCAGCATTAACACAATTTTCTCTTCTTTACAAAAGTGGGATCCTCTCCGTGGCACGCTTGGCAGGAAAATGAATTTGTTTAAGTACCAAACTCTGTCAAGTAGCATCCACCCACACACACGGTTCTCCCTCGGCCTCCTTATCCTCTCATTGCAAAGGGTTTTTTAGCTAATCCTTCTGTTTTTCTTCCCTCTGGTGCCACTGAGCTGCTCTTCTGCTGCCCTAGCTCCATAATCCAGGGAAAAAAACAACAGAAATCTAGGATTAAGTTTCCTTGGCCTCGTGGAAGAGAGATGTATTGCACAAATCTCTCCCTTTGCCTTCCTTCCTTCCCGCTCTGTCTCTCTTACACAAAAGCTGCTTTGGTGCTTACCAGGATGAAATCATGCAAGGACATTTTGCATTCTATATCTGGAGCTTAGTAAGGGCAGACCTTCTATACTTGCATGAAGGAAGCTTTTAGTGAGGAAGAGTATGTGTGAGGGAGCGAGCGAGTGTAAGTAGGCATGCAATGGACTTTATGGACGCCTTTTCCCAAAAAAATTTTGGCTTATAGGGCCCCTTGACCCAGTGGGGGGCCGGCCCCTGGGGGGCGCTGGGGTGCCCCCCCCCCCAATTTTTTGGGTTTTAAAAAAAATTTTTTAAAAAAAAAGAAAAAAAAATAAAACGGAAATTAAAAATTTAATTGAACTGAAAGGGAAAGGGGAACATTTTAAATAGACATTTTAAAAGAATTGTTATTAAAAAGAATAAAAAAATACAGGGCCCGGGAAAAACCCCGGGGGGCCCCTTTAGTTTGGTTTGGCAGTTTTTTCCCTTTTAAAGAAATGGGGAAAATTCCCGGGGGTTAAATCCCACTCCCCGGGGGAGTTTCCATGTTCTCCCCAATAGAGTGTGTATGTATGAGTAAAATGTGAAACGGGATAGATTGGTGTCCTTGCCCCTGGGTGTATTGCCCAGCCCCCGAAATTTTCCCCGCTTATGGGCATTGGGGGAACCCCCCCGGCCCCCCCAACACCCCCCCAAAAAAAAAAC
>JAFMOC010000939.1:60000-65600 GCA_019802505.1 Corydoras sp. C115 | reverse complement strand
ATACCTACAGCGTCCCCACCATAAAAAACAGTGCCCCCCAGCACCCGGCACAAATCCCACAGTGCCCCAAAAAAGGCGTTTAAACAAAACTTCCGGGCACTGCCCTTTAACAAACTCCCAAAAAAAAACCGTCCCGCACCCCACCCGGCAAAAAATTTCCCTTTCATCTTCCCGCCCCGGCCCCAAACGGGTCCTATACATCTCGCACGGGCCCTCCCATGTCCCAAAACCGCCCTCCTTTGTCCGCAATTTTTCTGCACTGTCTAGAAAGCCCCCTTTTTTTCCCACACCTCCCTCTTGATCCTGAAACCCCGTCCCCCACCATCCTGCATTTTTCTGCGCTTTCCGCATTTGTCCCACACTACCTAGCACGCCCCCTTTTTTGTCCCACACTGTCCGGGTCCCTTCCTGCAACCATCCGCACCGCCCCAACGGGGGGTCCTGCCGGTCCCGCTCCTTCCCCCCCTTTTTTCCCCAGGGGCCCATGTGGAAAACATTTTGGCCCGCACATTTGGGCTTTTGCGGTGCAAAGGCACGTAAACCGTCCGCCAAGCCACGCCATCAGACGGGGCCCCTCAAACCCGAAGGGGTAAAAAAACCGGGGGGGGGGCCCCGAAAGGGGGGGAAAAACCCGGGGGGCCCGGACGGGAAAGAGGCCCGCCCCCCCGCGTCCCCGGGTTTTAAAAAACCCTAAATTTCCGGTTTTCCCCCCACCACCTGGGGCTGAATTTCCCAAACCCCTTTTAACCCAACAAAATTTCCCAAAAAACGTTTAAAATCGTGCCCGTCCCCCCCCCTTCACAATCCACTACAAAACACACACACACACACCCCACCCCTAAGAGTCTTTTTGGTTTTTAAAGTGGAGCTTTTCCTCTAACCCAAAAGGAAATCCCCCCAAACCAAACCGAAACGCAAGGGTCTCCACGTCCCCCCCCCCGCAGGATCTAAATCCCCCTGCTGCTCCCACCAGGTCCCTGTAAGCCAGGATAAAGCTCCCCCCCAAATAATACGGGCTCCTGCAACACCCCCGAACACACATTTAACCCTTTAACAAAAACCCCCAAAAAACCAAAACAACCAATAAAATCACACACCCCAAAAAAACCTTTTAACATACCCCCTTCCAAATACAAAAATTTTTAAAAACCCCAAAAAACACAACACAACCCCAAAAACCCCTACTTAACAAACACACATACCTTAAAAAACCAAAAAAAAACCACCCCGTTTAAAAACACACCCCACCACACAAAACCCAAAAACACAACAAACAAAAAAACCCAAAAAACACAAAAAAAAAAAAACCCCCAACCCCATACAAAAAAAAAACAACAACCACACGGGTCAAAAAAACACACACACACAAACCCACACACTGAAAATACACACACACATACCCCAAAAAACACACACACACACAAACACAAAAACACACATACACACACAAAACCACAAACACAATAAAATTAGTCCCCAGATACACCCACACACACACGCACAAACAAAAACCCCAAAACAAACACCCACCCAAGACAACAACAAAACCACACACAAACAAAATCCCACAAGACACACACCCCAACTTTCCACAACAGCCAAAAAAGAAAATACACCCCAAAACAAAAAAATATATATTATAATTAAAATTAATATTTTAAAAAACCAAAACACAAACAATATAAAAACACATACACACCCCCCAAGAAAACACCCCAAAACAAAATATACACACCCCCACACACACAACAAAACCCCCGAAATACCCCCACACACAAAAAACAGAATATAATAAAACCAAAAAACAACACCACACCCACACACGAAAAACAAACACAAACAAAAATAACACACAAAACCCGAAATCCCACCAAAAAACAAAAAAATATATCCACAACAAAAACCCAACCCACACCCCATCACGAACACAAAATTTTTTAAAATCAACTGTGAGAAAACTTAAAAAAACCCAAAATAATTTTTAAATTAAATAAAAATAAAAAATTTTTTATAATAATTAAAAAAGGGGCAGGTTTTTTTAGGTTTTTACGCATTTTTCCCTCTCAGCTGGGGGTTCCCCGGGTTTTCAAAACCCCCAATCGGGGTTGGATTTTCCATTTTCCTCCCCGTGTCCCGCGGGGGTTTTTTCCTCCGGGTTTCTCCGGTTTTCCTCCCACAGTCCAAAAACTGGATTAAAATCAAATTTAATTCTCTAAATTGCCCCAAAATAGAGGGGTGTTTTCCCGTGTGAGTGAGTGGGGTTGGGCCAGGATGGGTTGGCCGCCTGTCCTGGGTTTTATTTGCCCAGCGGGCCCGAAACGTTTCCTCCCCTGGAAAGGGCATGGGGAACCCCACCGCGACCCTAATAGAGGATAAAAGGGGAAATAAAAAATGAATGAATGAAAAGAATAATAAAATTTTTAAAAATTTAAAACCCGGGGGAAACCCCACGCGAACCGGGGGGAGAACATGGAAACTTCCCCCCAAAAAATGGGGGATTCGTAGGGGAAACCCTAGAAATAAAAAAAGGAGACAAAGCCAAACCGCTAAAACCAAACCCTGCCCCCCAAAAATAAAATTTTAATAATAAAAATAATAATATAAAAAATAAATAATGGTTTCAAAAAAAAACGGAAAGGGGTTGGTTTTCGGTTTTTTGTTTCCCCTACAACAAATCTGTAAATTCGCATTTGGTAAGAGGAGAACATGCCAAACCGCTAAGCCACCGTGCCGCCAATAATAATAATAATAATAATAATAATAATAATAATAATAATAATGGTGCAGCGGAATGGAGGTGTTGGCGGTTCTGTTCCTCTACACACTCTGTAAGTTCGCTTTGGTATGTTCTCCAACGATCGGGACCCCCTCTCAGAGCAGGTGTTATTCGGGTGGTGGATGATTCCCCGCACTGCAGTGACCCTGACGTGGTGGTGCGGGTGTGTGTACACTCACTGTACACTCTCTTACCCCCCCCCCCCCACCACCTTACTGCGCCACCTAGTGGATGGAGAATCATTAGACAGCGGTCTCCATGTGGAGGTGCCCTTCATGTGTTGTGTTCTCCTAATCACCTCTTGTTCCCACTTTCCATCACGCGGAATACAAGGATGGATGTCAAGATCTCGAGGGTGGTGAGGGGGCTGTGGTATTCGTAGTTTGTCGTTGGGTCCCCCTCCCGCCGTGGGGGGGTCGGGGTCCTGGCTGAGTGCTGAATTTATTATTAAAGTTATTATCGAGAGTCCCACGTGATATCATGCACCTATACCAGCGCCTGCTGCCACCCCACTGTCAAGTAATGGAATTTGCGGTTATGCCTTCCAGATAAAACACGGCGGCATTTCCCTTATAAGCTCCAGCCCCTTTACAACTGTGCGGGACTTCACAATGAACGCCCTCCCTCCAATCCCACAGCTCCCGATTAAACTATAACCAGTAATTATAATACCACAATAATAATAATTATAATGATCACACATAATAAGACATACTATAACGTTAATGACCAGTCGGGAATCGCCTCCTTTGCGTTAGTTTATTTTTATTTAGAGGAATTAAATCGCAACCTTCTGAAATCTGAAATCTGAAGAAAACAAATAAAAAATAAAAAGGTTTTATTTACAAACCGACCGACTCTCACGTGCTCGCCTTTCGTTTACGGGAGCGCCCATAATCCGGCCTGTCGTAAAGCAGCCCCCCCTCAGCTTTCCGCCACCTTAAAATAATCCCGGATTACAGCGCTTTCACCTCATCGTCGTTGTATTTTGAGAATTGTAACAGATCGAATGGAACATCAAACGATTAATGTCTAAAAAATACCACAAGGATTATAACTCCGCGCGTTGAGATTGAGCCCGCGTCACGCGGAGCGTTGTAGTCTGTAGGGGGGAGGGAGCGAGGGTTGATTTGGGATGCGGCCGCCGGTTTGGACGCCGCGCATGCTCAGTACTGTGACGGGCGCTGTCTCATTTCGGATCCACCTCACTAAAGTGGACCGGGACAACGTCTGAATGTGACGTGGCGCATCCGCGCGACCGACGACAAGACGAGACGGACATTAAATTAACATTAACATTAATTAACATTAACATTAATTAACATTAACATTAATTAACATCAATTAACATTAACATTAAATTAACATTAACATTAACATTAAATTAACATTAACATTAACATTAAATTAACATTAACATTAAATTAACATTAATTAACATTAACATTAAATTAACATTAACATTAACATTAAATTAACATTAACATTAAATTAACATTAACATTAACATTAAATTAACATTAACATTAAATTAACATTAACATTAAATTAACATTAATTAACATTAACATTAATTAACATTAACATTAATTAACATTAACATTATCATTAACATTAACATCAATTAACATTAACATTATCATTAAATTAACATCAATTAACATTAACATTAAATCAACATTAAATTAACATTATCATTAAATTAACATTAACATTAACATTAACATTAAATTAACATTAAATTAACATTAACATTATCATATTTAACATTAAAATTAAATTAACATTAACATCAAATTAACATTAAATTAACATTAACATTAACATTAAATTAACATTATTATATTTAACATTAAATTAACATTAACATTAACATTAAATTAACATTAACATTATCATATTTAACATTAACATATTAAATTAACATTAAATTAACATTATTAACATTAAATGAACATTTTTTTATATTTACATTAATTAACATTAACATTAATTAACATTAACATTATCATATTTAACATTAACATTAAATTAACAATAACATTAAATTAACAGTAATTAACATTATTATATTTAACATTAAATTAACAATAACATTAAATTAACATTAATTAACATTAAATTTACATTATCATATTTAACATTAAATTAACATTAAGATTAAATTAACATTAAGATTAAATTAACATTAATTAACATTAAATTAACATTATCATATTTAACATTAAATTAACATTAAGATTAAATTAACATTAAGATTAAATTAACATTAAATTAACTTTAAGATTAAATTAACATTAAATTAACTTTAAGATTATTATATTTAACATTAACATTAATTAACATTAACATTAATTAACATTAAATTAACATTAACAGGGCAGCACGGTGGCTTAGTGCTTTGGCATGTTCTCCTCTCAGCGCTGGGGATTCCTGGTTCGAATCCCCATCTGGGTGGAGTTTGCACGTTCTCCCCGTGTCCGCGTGGGTTTCCTCCGGGTTCTCCGGTTTCCTCCCACAGTCCCAAAAACATGGATTCAAGGAGAATTATATGTTCTAAATTGCCCCATATAGAGTGTGTGAATGAATTGGAACTGAGATTTAGAATTAGTTTCAGTGTCTTGATCTCAAAAGGGCTTTAAATAAAATATTTAATAAACTCTTATTAGGTTACGAATCTATTAGGGTCGCGGGGGGGGGGGGGGGGGGGGGGGGGGGGTTCCCCACGCCCATCCAGGGGAGAACGTCTCGGGCGCTGGGCAGATACAACCAGGACAGGGGGGCAATCTATCGCTGGACACACACTCACTCACACACACACTCT
>JAFMOC010000939.1:47500-52500 GCA_019802505.1 Corydoras sp. C115 | reverse complement strand
CGGAGTCCGGGACGTTCTCCAACCGGATGCTAAAGAACCGATCCGTCCGAAATCCGTTCACCAGGAACCTTCCTGCAAACATTTAAGGGTTTCATTACAAAGCTGTTTTAATTAAGATAAGATTAGATGAGATGACACGATACAATATGACAAGACAAGACGATACGATATGATATGATACAATATGATACTATAAAATAAGACGATACGATATGATACAATAAGATACGATACGATATGATACGATACAATACGATACGATACTATAAGATAAGATGATACGATACAATACGATACTATAAGATAAGATGATACGATACGACACTATAAGATAAGATGATACGATACAGTACGATCCGATACTATAAGATAAGACGATACGATACGACACTATAAGATAAGATGATATGATACGATACGATGCGATACAACACGATACTATAAGATAAGATGATACGATAAGATAAGATAAGATAAGACACAATACGATACGATACGATAAGATAATACGACACGATAAGATAAGACGATGCGATACAATACTATAAGATAAGACGATACAATGCGATATGATACGATACTACAGTATTCGGTACAATAAGATAATATAACGTAAGACGATACGATACGACACGAAACAATACAATACGATATATTACAATACCATACGAAAAGATAAGACGTTACGATACGATACAAAACAACACGACACGACACGACACGACACGACACGATACGATACGATACGATATGATACGATATGATACGATAAGATAAGATATGATAAGATAAGACGATAGGACAGGACAAATGAATGGTAATGGATCTCACCTGTGGTTTGTCTGTGTGTCTGTATTAATTAAAAAGGGAGGATAACGATAGAAATTAATTAAAAACTCGGTGCTAATGAGTCTACAGCGTCCGTTTTTCTGCTCATGACTCTTAATTAGATTTTAATTAAAATAAATGATGGTTGATGTTTTTAATTGGCAGTTTGCAGATTGTCCGTCAAAATCCGTATTTCACGTATTACAATAGAAGGTTTACTGCACAGTGTCCGCGGGTTTGAGACAGGACGTCTCAGGGATGTCTCAGGGACGTCAGGGACGTCTCAGGGACGGTCTCAGGGATGTCTCAGGGACGGTCTCAGGGATGTCTCAGGGACGTCTCAGGGATGTCTCAGGGACGGTCTCAGGGATGTCTCAGGGATGGTCTCAGAGATTTCTCAGGGACGGTCTCAGGGATGTCTCAGGGACAGTCTCAGGGACGGTCTCAGGGACGTCTCAGGGACATCTCAGGGACGTCTCAGGGATGGTCTCAGGGATGTCTCAGGGACAACTCAGGGACGTCTCAGGGACGTCTCAGGGATGTCTCAGGGACGGTCTCAGGGATGTCTCAGGGATGTCTCAGGGATATCTCAGGGATGTCTCAGGGACGGTCTCAGGGATGTCTCAGGGATGTCTCAGGGATGTCTCAGGGATGTCTCAGGGACGTCTCAGGGATGTCTCAGGGACGGTCTCAGGGATGTCTCAGGGATGGTCTCAGAGATTTCTCAGGGACGGTCTCAGGGATGTCTCAGGGACAGTCTCAGGGACGGTCTCAGGGACGTCTCAGGGACATCTCAGGGACGTCTCAGGGATGGTCTCAGGGATGTCTCAGGGACAACTCAGGGACGTCTCAGGGACGTCTCAGGGATGTCTCAGGGACGGTCTCAGGGATGTCTCAGGGATGTCTCAGGGATATCTCAGGGATGTCTCAGGGACGGTCTCAGGATGGTCTCAGGGATGTCTCAGGGATGTCTCAGGGACGTCTCAGGGATGTCTCAGGGACGGTCTCAGGGATGTCTCAGGGATGGTCTCAGAGATTTCTCAGGGACGGTCTCAGGGATGTCTCAGGGACAGTCTCAGGGACGGTCTCAGGGACGTCTCAGGGACATCTCAGGGACGTCTCAGGGATGGTCTCAGGGATGTCTCAGGGACAACTCAGGGACGTCTCAGGGACGTCTCAGGGATGTCTCAGGGACGGTCTCAGGGATGTCTCAGGGATGTCTCAGGGATATCTCAGGGATGTCTCAGGGACGGTCTCAGGGATGTCTCAGGGATGTCTCAGGGACGGTCTCAGGGACGGTCTCAGGGACGTCTCAGGGATGTCTCAGGACGGTCTCAGGGATGTCTCAGGGATGGTCTCAGAGATTTCTCAGGGACGGTCTCAGGGATGTCTCAGGGACGGTCTCAGGGACGTCTCAGGGACAGTCTCAGGGACGGTCTCAGGGACGTCTCAGGGACATCTCAGGGACGTCTCAGGGATGGTCTCAGGGATGTCTCAGGGACAACTCAGGGACGTCTCAGGGACGTCTCAGGGATGTCTCAGGGACGGTCTCAGGGATGTCTCAGGGATGTCTCAGGGATGTCTCAGGGATGTCTCAGGGACGGTCTCAGGGATGTCTCAGGGATGTCTCAGGGACGGTCTCAGGGACGGTCTCAGGGACGTCTCAGGGATGTCTCAGGGACGGTCTCAGGGATGTCTCAGGGATGGTCTCAGAGATTTCTCAGGGACGGTCTCAGGGATGTCTTAGGGACGGTCTCAGGGACGTCTCAGGGACAGTCTCAGGGACGGTCTCAGGGACGTCTCAGGGACATCTCAGGGACGTCTCAGGGATGGTCTCAGGGATGTCTCAGGGACAACTCAGGGACGTCTCAGGGACGTCTCAGGGATGTCTCAGGGACGGTCTCAGGGACGTCTCTGGGACGGTCTCAGGGATGGTCTCAGGGATGTCTCAGGGATGTCTCAGGGATGTCTCAGGGATGTCTCAGGGACGGTCTCAGGGATGTCTCAGGGACGGTCTCAGGGATGTCTCAGGGACGTCTCAGAGACGTCTCAGGGATGTCTCAGGGATGGTCTCAGAGATTTCTCAGGGACGGTCTCAGGGATGTCTCAGGGATGTCTCAGGGACGGTCTCAGGGACGTCTCAGGGATGTCTCAGGGACGTCTCAGGGACGTCTCAGGGATGGTCTCAGGGAGGTCTCAGGGATGTCTCAGGGTCGTCTCAGGTACTTATCAGGGACGTCTCAGGGAGGTCTCAGGGACGGTCTCAGGGACGTCTCAGGGACGTATCAGGGACGTATCAGGGACGTATCAGGGACGTCTCAGGGAGGTCTCAGTGACGGTCTCAGGGACGGTCTCAGGGACGTCTCAGGGATGGTCTCAGGGACGTCTCAGGGACGTATCAGGGATGTCTCAGGGACGGTCTCAGGGACGTCTCAGGGACGGTCTCAGGGACGGTCTCAGGGACGTCTCAGGGATGGTCTCAGGGACGGTCTCAGGGACGTATCAGGGACGTATCAGGGACGTCTCAGGGATGGTCTAAGGGACGGTCTCAGGGATGGTCTCAGGGATGTCTCAGGGACGTCTCAGGGATGGTCTCAGGGACGTCTCAGGGACGTCTCAGGGATGGTCTCAGGGACGGTCTCAGGGACGTCTCAGGTTCGGTCTGATGGGAACCAGCGCTGATCTTCAGCTCCAAACGATGAGTCTGCAGTTTTATCAGATCGTTGAAGCTTAATGCACGAGGGACGCCATCGCCCCGCCGCAGATGCCCCGCCGCAGACGCCCCGCCGCAGACGCCCCGCCGCAGATGCCCCGCCGACATTCACTCCGCTCGTCTTCTCAAGACGTCCGTCCACTCGTCCTCAGATCGAAGACAAATGGAACAAAAGAGCAGAAATAACTAAAAACTAAAGGTTTATTGATATATCATTCATTATCTCCCGCTTTATCCTCTATTAGGGTCGGGGGGGGGGGGTTCCCCATGCCCATCCAGGGGAGAACGTCTCGGGCGCTGGGCAGATACACCCAGGACAGGGGGGCAATCCATCACTGAACACACACTCACTCACAGACACACTCTAAATGGGGCAATTTGGAAGTCGTGTGGACGTGGGTCCGTCCCGGTGCTTCGGTTCCACACTCCGACTTTAACGAAGGCGAGGCCGTGGTCAGTCGGTTCCCGCCTCGCGCCCTGACCCCGGCGTTGACGTTCTTACGGAGAACCCGTCGTTATTACTCAGGCATTTCCGGCGTCAGCGCGGAACGTGGACATTGTGAGACGTCTCTTCTCGTCTTTGTCCTTTCCTGTTGCCACGTCCAGAGTTTTCCCACAAATCCAGCCTTAAAAGTCCAAACAATGTGCGCGCCGTTACTCAGCGGTCAGTCAGCGCCACACAACACGAGGCTGGACACGCCGTGCAGGACAGGAAGGACCGGCGCAGCTGGTGGACGCTGATAGACGGCCGCGGATCCCGTCCTATGACTGGCGGTGTGTGTGTGTGTGTGTGTGTGTGTGTGTGTGTGTGTGTGTGTGTGTGTGTGTGAATGACCTCATATCTGACCAGTCAGAGGTTTGGACACCAAAGTCTTTGTTCTGGTCATCATTTACAGTTTATAAAAGTATGTGGACACACGTCATGCGTCCCATAATGCATCACACACATGTGATGCGGGGGGGGGGGGGGGGGGGTTCCCCATGTCCATCCAGGGGAGAACGTTTCGGGTGCTGGACAGATACACTCAGGACAGGGCGCCGATCTATTGCCGGCTCACACTCACTCACGCAGACACACTCTGTATGGGGCAATTTAGAGCATTCGGTTTACCTTGAATACTTGTTTGTAGACTGTGGGGGATACTGGAGAACCCGGAGGAAACCCATGAGGAGAACCAGAACAGGACGCCAATCCATTGTCGGGCTCACAACTCACTCGCTCAGACAGACTCAGAGACCCACAGACTATATAGGGGCAATTTAGAGCAGCCAATTCACCTTGAATTCCTATTTAAGGACTGTGGGAGGAAACCGGAGAACGCGGCGGACACCCACACGGACACGGGGAGAACATGCAATGTTCTATGTTCTCACCGTGTTCTCTGTAATTCCGTCCCACAGTCCAAAAACATGGATTCAAGTTGAATTGAATGCTCTAAAAGTTGCCCCATAGAGTGTG
>JAFMOC010000939.1:22500-42500 GCA_019802505.1 Corydoras sp. C115 | reverse complement strand
CGTCTCTCTCTTCAGAACTCCGAACCTTTCCCGGAAATCCATTAATCAGCCTCGAGAACAAAGCTTTCTTCACCGTACTTTATAGTTTTTAAAGCTGGGAGCTCAGACCTCAGGGTTCTGCTTCACGTTTAGCTTTTAGAATAAACTGACTGCCGGAGGAAGAACGTTCTCCCACAGGGTTCCTCAACCTCAGAACAGCCCTCCAGTTTCTGTTTACGATTCAGAATCACCATCAATCTGTAAAAACCGTTCAGAAACATTTATTTAATTTAGTGTTTCAATAATTCTGTAGATGAAGGTGTAGATCTGAGTGTTGGTGGTGTTGGTTTTGGTGGTGTTGGATGGTGTTGGTGGTGTTGGATGGTGTTGGTGGTGTTGGGTGGTATTGGTGGTGTTGGGTGGTGGTGGTGGTGGTGGTGTTGGGTGGTGTTGGTTTTGGTGGTGTTGGATGGTGTTGGTGGTGTTGGGTGGTGGTGGTGTTGGGTGGTGTTGGTTGGTGTTGGTGTTGGGTGGTGTTGGGTGGTGTTGGTGGTGTTGGGTGGTGTTGGGTGGTGTTGGTGGTAATGTTGGGTGGTGTTGGTTGGTGTTGGTGTTGGGTGTTGGTGGTGTGGGTGGTGTTGGGTGGTGTTGGGTGGTGTTGGTTGGTGTTGGTTGGTGTTGATGTTGGGTGGTGTTGGTGGTGTTCGGTGGTGTTTAGTGGTGTTGGTGGTGTTTGTGGTGTTGGTGTTGAGTGGTGTTGGCGGTATTAAGTGGTGTTGGGTGGGGTTGGTGGTGTTGGCATTGTTGGTTGGTGTTGGTGGTGTTGGCGGTATTCGGTGGTGTTGGGTTGGTGTAGTTGGTGTCTGTTGGTGTTGAGTGGTGTTGGCGGTATTCGGTGGTGTTGGATTGGTGTTGGTGGTGTTTGTGTTCGGTGGTGTTGGGTTGGTGTTGGTGGTGTTGGTTGGTGTTTGTGGTGTTGGGTGGTGTAGTTAGTGTCTGCTGGTGTTAGCGGTGTTGTGTGGTGTTGGTAGTGTTGGTGGTGTTTGTGTTCGGTGGTGTTGGGTTGGTGTTGGTAGTGTTGGTGGTGTTTGTGTTCGGTGGTGTTGGTGGTATTCGGTGGTGTTGGGTTGGTGGTGTTTGTGTTCTGTGGTGTTGGGTTGGTGTTGGTAGTGTTGGTGGTCTTTGTGTTCTGTGGTGTTGGGTCGGTGTTGGTGGTGTTGGGTGATGTTGGCGGTATTCGGTGATGTTGGGTTGTTGGTGTTTGTGTTCAGCTGTGTTGGGTTGGTGTTGGTGGTGTTTGTGTTCGGTGGTGTTGGGTTGGTGGTCTTTGTGTTCGGTGGTGTTGGGTTGGTGTTGGTCGTGTTGGGTGGTGTTGGCGGTATTCGGTGGTGTTGGGTTGTTGGTGTTTGTGTTCGGCTGTGTTGGGTTGGTGTTGGTAGTGTTGGTGGTGTTTGTGTTCGGTGGTGTTGGGTTGGTGTTGGTAGTGTTGGTGGTGTTTGTGTTCGGTGGTATTGGGTTGGTGGTGTTTGTGTTCGGCTGTGTTGGGTTGGTGTTGGTAGTGTTGGTGGTGTTTGTGTTCGGTGGTGTTGGGTTGTTGGTGTTTGTGTTCGGTGGTGTTGGGTTGGTGTTGGTAGTGTTGGTGGTGTTTGTGTTTGGTGGTGTTGGGTTGGTGGTGTTTGTGTTCGGTGGTGTTGGGTTGGTGTTGGTAGTGTTGGTGGTCTTTGTGTTCTGTGGTGTTGGGTCGGTGTTGGTGGTGTTGGGTGGTGTTGGCGGTATTCGGTGGTGTTTGGTTGTTGGTGTTTGTGTTCGGCTGTGTTGGGTTGGTGTTGGTAGTGTTGGTGGTGTTTGTGTTCGGTGGTATTGGGTTGGTGGTGTTTGTGTTCGGCTGTGTTGGGTTGGTGTTGGTAGTGTTGGTGGTGTTTGTGTTCGGTGGTGTTGGGTTGGTGGTGTTTGTTTTCGGTGGTGTTGGGTTGGTGTTGGTAGTGTTGGTGGTGTTTGTGTTCGGTGGTGTTGGGTTGCTGGTGTTTGTGTTCGGTGGTGTTGGGTTGGTGTTGGTAGTGTTGGTGGTCTTTGTGTTCTGTGGTGTTGGGTCGGTGTTGGTGGTGTTGGGTGGTGTTGGCGGTATTCGGTGGTGTTTGGTTGTTGGTGTTTGTGTTCGGCTGTGTTGGGTTGGTGTTGGTAGTGTTGGTGGTGTTTGTGTTCGGTGGTATTGGGTTGGTGGTGTTTGTGTTCGGCTGTGTTGGGTTGGTGTTGGTAGTGTTGGTGGTGTTTGTGTTCGGTGGTGTTGGGTTGTTGGTGTTTGTGTTCGGTGGTGTTGGGTTGGTGTTGGTAGTGTTGGTGGTGTTTGTGTTTGTGTTTGGTGGTTTGGGTTGGTGGTTTTGTGTTCGGTGGTGTTGGGTTGGTGTTGGTAGTGTTGGTGGTCTTTGTGTTCTGTGGTGTTGGGTCGGTGTTGGTGGTGTTGGGTGGTGTTGGCGGTATTCGGTGGTGTTTGGTTGTTGGTGTTTGTGTTCGGCTGTGTTGGGTTGGTGTTGGTAGTGTTGGTGGTGTTTGTGTTCGGTGGTATTGGGTTGGTGGTGTTTGTGTTCGGCTGTGTTGGGTTGGTGTTGGTAGTGTTGGTGTGTTTTGTGTTCGGTGGTGTTGGGTTGGTGGTGTTTGTTTTTTCGGTGGTGTTGGGTTGTTGTGTTGGTAGTGTTGGTGGTGTGTGTTCGGGTGGTGTTGGGTTGTTGGTGTTTGTGTTCGGTGGTGTTGGGTTGGTGTTGGTAGTGTTGGTGGTCTTTGTGTTCTGTGGTGTTGGGTCGGTGTTGGTGGTGTTGGGTGGTGTTGGCGGTATTCGGTGGTGTTTGGTTGTTGGTGTTTGTGTTCGGCTGTGTTGGGTTGGTGTTGGTAGTGTTGGTGGTGTTTGTGTTCGGTGGTATTGGGTTGGTGGTGTTTGTGTTCGGCTGTGTTGGGTTGGTGTTGGTAGTGTTGGTGGTGTTTGTGTTCGGTGGTGTTGGGTTGTTGGTGTTTGTGTTCGGTGGTGTTGGGTTGGTGTTGGTAGTGTTGGTGGTGTTTGTGTTTGGTGGTGTTGGGTTGGTGGTGTTTGTGTTCGGTGGTGTTGGGTTGGTGTTGGTAGTGTTGGTGGTCTTTGTGTTCTGTGGTGTTGGGTCGGTGTTGGTGGTGTTGGGTGGTGTTGGCGGTATTCGGTGGTGTTTGGTTGTTGGTGTTTGTGTTCGGCTGTGTTGGGTTGGTGTTGGTAGTGTTGGTGGTCTTTGTGTTCTGTGGTGTTGGGTCGGTGTTGGTGGTGTTGGGTGGTGTTGGCGGTGTTCGGTGGTGTTTGGTTGTTGGTGTTTGTGTTCGGCTGTGTTGGGTTGGTGTTGGTAGTGTTGGTGGTGTTTGTGTTCGGTGGTATTGGGTTGGTGGTGTTTGTGTTCGGCTGTGTTGGGTTGGTGTTGGTAGTGTTGGTGGTCTTTGTGTTCTGTGGTGTTGGGTCGGTGTTGGTGGTGTTGGGTGGTGTTGGCGGTATTCGGTGGTGTTTGGTTGTTGGTGTTTGTGTTCGGCTGTGTTGGGTTGGTGGTGTTGGGTTGTTGGTGTTGGGTTGGTGTTGGTGGTGTTGGTGGTGTTTGTGTTCGGTGGTGTTGGGTTGCTGGTGTTTGTGTTCGGTGGTGTTGGGTTGGTGTTGGTAGTGTTGGGTGGTATAGTTTGTGTCCCCCACTGAGCCTCGGTCCTCATAAGGTTCCTCCTTAATGAATCATCATAACAGGGAGTTTTGTCTTGCCGCCGTCTCTTCGTCTCTTTGAGGTTTAAAGGTTTAGAACTCTGTAAAGCTGATTCCTGACGATGTACCGATGTACCGGGATAGGACTAAGCCTTACTAGTTTCCCAACACGATGGTCGGTGTTGGTGCACAGACTACCCCAGCTCTGATACCCCTGCCCTGATACCCCAACCCTGCCCCTGCAGCAGTGAGGGTCAGGGGCCCGGCTTAGGAGCCCCAAATGGCTACAGTCAGGGACTTACTGCTTCTGAAGAGCCCCAGCATCATCAGAGTGCTGATGAATGACTCGACTCGTTTGAGCGACTCTGAATCATTCTGCTGAGTTCAGAGTCATTATATTTCATCCTGTTTGAAGGCTGCAGTCCGGACCCCCCCCCCCCTGCCCCCCCCCTGTTCCCCTCTGCCCCGCCGCCCCCCTGCCCCCCCCCCCGCCCCCCTGCCCCCCCCCCCCCCTGCCCCCCGTCTATAAACATTTTTTATGAGGAGGGTGTTCGTCCGACACAATAGAAAGCATGAATCATGACTTCTAAACGACTCCTGAGTCATCCAGCGGCCGCAGGGACGTCACACGAGGATCCGCAGTGGAACAGACGTGGGTTCCAGAGCGTTCCAGAGCGTTCCAGAGCGTTCCCCCCCGCGAGGCCTCAGGAAAGGCTCGTTTGGAGACGTAATTACGCTTCGTCTCGAGGCCGACTGTCCTCACTGACGTCCTCAGCGGAACGTCCGGACGGGTTCCTCCAACGTTTCTTTAACGTTAGGAAAAAAAACAAGCGTCAGCGTTAAGCTGGAGCAGAACTCCCCAAACACCACCCAACACCACTGAACACCACCCAAACACCACACACCACCGACATCACTGACACCACCCAACACCGCCAACCCCACTGAACACCACCGACACCACCAACACCACTGAACACCACCCAACACCTACCACCCAACACCACCAAAACATCACCCAAACACCACACCAACACCACCCAAACACCACAAAACCCACCCAAACACCACACCAACAGCACCCAAACACCACATCAACACCACCCAAACACCACCAAAACATCACCCAAACACCACCCAACACCACTGAACACCACCCAACACCTACCACCCAACACCACCAAAACATCACCCAAACACCACACCAACACCACCCAAACACCACAAAACCCACCCAAACACCACACCAACAGCACCCAACACCACTGAACACCACCCAAACACCACACACCACCGACACCACTGACACCACCCAACACCGCCAACCCCACTGAACACCACCGACACCACCAACACCACTGAACACCACCCCAACACCACACCCCACCTAACACCACCAAAACATCACCCAAACACCACACCAACACCACCCAAACACCACAAAACCCACACAAAACCCACCCAAACACCACACCAACAGCACCCAAACACCACATCAACACCACTGAACACCACCCAACACCTACCACCCAACACCACCAAAACATCACCCAAACACCACACCAACACCACCCAAACACCACAAAACCCACCCAAACACCACACCAACAGCACCCAAACACCACTGAACACCACCCAACACCTAACACCACCGACACCACCAACACCACCCAACACCACCGACACCACCAACCCCACTGAACACCACCGACACCACCAACACCACTGAACACCACCCCAACACAACCCCAACACCACCGACACCACCAACCCCACTGAACACCACCCCAACACCACCCAACACCTAACACCACCGACACAACCAACACCACCAACCCCACTGAACACCACCGACACCACCAACACCACCCAACACCACTGAACACCACCCCAACACCACCGACACCACCAACACCACCCAAACATCACCCAAACACCACACCAACACCACCCAAACACCACAAACCCCATCCAAACACCACCCAACACCACTGAACACCACCCAATACCTAACACCACCGACACCACCCAACACCACCAACACTATCCAACACCACCCAACACCACCGACACCAACAACAACAACACCCAACACCACCAAAACATCACCCAAACACCACACCAACACAACCCAAACACCACAAACCCCACCCAAACACCACCCAATACCACTGAACACCACCCAATACCTAACACCACCGACACCACCCAACACCACCCAACACCACCAACACCATCCAACACCACCAACACCACCGACACCACCCAACACCACCGACACCACCAACACCACCGACACCACCAACACCACCCCAACACCACCGACACCACCAACACCACCAACACCACCCAACACCAACGACACCACCAACACCACCCAACACCACCAAAACATCACCCAAACACCACAAACCCCACCCAAACACCACCCAACACAATCCAAACACCACAAAACCCACCCAAACACCACTGAACACCACCGACACCACCAACACCACTGAAAACCACCCCAACACCACCGACACCACCAACACCACTGAACACCACCCCAACACCACCCAACACCTAACACCACCGACACAACCAACACCACCCAACACCACCAACCCCACTGAACACCACCGACACCACCAACACCACCCAACACCACTGAACACCACCGACACCACCAACACCACTGAACACCACCCCAACACCACCGACACCACCAACACCACCCCAAAACCACCCAACACCACCAAAACATCACCCAAACACCACACCAACACCACCCAAACACCACAAACCCCATCCAAACACCACCCAATACCTAACACCACCGACACCACCCAACACCACCAACACTATCCAACACCACCCAACACCACCGACACCAACAACAACAACATCCAACACCACCAAAACATCACCCAAACACCACACCAACACAACCCAAACCCCACAAACCCCACCCAAACACCACCCAACACCACTGAACACCACCCAATACCTAACACCACCGACACCACCCAACACCACCCAACACCACCAACACCATCCAACACCACCAACACCACCGACACCACCCCACACACCGAACCACCAAGTGAACCACCGACACCACCAAACCACCACCCCAAACACCACCAACACCCCAACACCACCAACACCACCCAACACCAACGACACCACCAACACCACCCAACACCACCAAAACATCACCCAAACACCACAAACCCCACCCAAACACCACCCAACACAATCCAAACACCACAAAACCCACCCAAACACCACTGAACACCACCGACACCACCAACACCACTGAAAACCACCCCAACACCACCGACACCACCAACACCACTGAACACCACCCCAACACCACCCAACACCTAACACCACCGACACAACCAACACCACCCAACACCACCAACCCCACTGAACACCACCGACACCACCAACACCACCCAACACCACTGAACACCACCCCAACACCACCGACACCACCAACACCACCCCAAAACCACCCAACACCACCAAAACATCACCCAAACACCACACCAACACCACCCAAACACCACAAACCCCATCCAAACACCACCCAACACCACTGAACACCACCCAATACCTAACACCACCGACACCACCAACACTATCCAACACCACCCAACACCACCGACACCAACAACAACAACAACACCCAACACCACCAAAACATCACCCAAACACCACACCAACACAACCCAAACACCACAAACCCCACCCAAACACCACCCAACACCACTGAACACCACCCAATACCTAACACCACCGACACCACCCAACACCACCCAACACCACCAACACCACCGACACCACCCAACACCACCGACACCACCAACACCACCGACACCACCAACACCACCGACACCACCAACACCACCGACACCACCAACCCCACTGAACACCACCGACACCACCAACACCACCCAACACCAGCAAAACATCACCCAAACACCACAAACCCCACCCAAACACCACCCAACACAATCCAACACCACCCAACACCACCAAACACCACCAACACCACCAACACCACCGACACCACCCCAACACTCAGCTGTACACGTTCTAATCGTCATAGAACCCTGGATGTAGAGCTGACCACACCTCCAGGCAATGAGGCGACACCTCAAAAGCAACACCCAGGAAAATCAGTTAGAGTTAATTAAGCACCGTAATTAAGTATTAAAATAAGCCCCTCCCCCTCGACATATGCAAACGGGGGGAACCTCGTTAAAGCACCGCATGGTGTGTGTGTATCCCGCAACAACAACATTCCGTGTGCTCGTCCGTTGTCAGGGGGATCACGTGGTTTGGATTCCTGACCGAGGTTCCGTCCCGCTCTGGACATTCGATCCCGCGCCGTGCGTCCAGCTCGCGATGCCCCTGTCCAGGAAACCCTGCGCTTTTTTTGGAGAGATCTTCGGAAAACGGTCACCACGTCCCGGACTTTCCATCCCGTCCCATCTGCGTCTCCTCTGGACGCCGATCATGTGACGCCATCCGGGCGGGGCTTCGGGATTCAGAGGAAGAGCTGCCACATGGGCAGAAGTATTGGGACGTCGACGTTTATTAATTCATTAATTCCTTAATTAATAAAAAATTTAACGAAATTAATTCGTCTTCTTCATCCTCCACCGGGGGAAGGGGGGGGGTCTCCATGCCCATATAGGGGAGAACGTTTCAGGTGTTGGGCAGATACACCCAGGACAGGACGCCAACCTATCACCGGGCACACACTCTCATACACACTCACACACACACTAACACATTGTATATGGGGCAATTTAGAGCATTCCATTTTGAACGGTGGTTTGGCATGTTCTTCTCTCAGCGCCGTGGATCCAGGTTCAAATCCCAATCTGGATGGAGTTTGCATGTGGCTTCACCCCACAAGTCCCACAAAAACACATTCACAGGTGAACTGAATGCTCCAAATTGCACCCAACAGAATGTACACCAACCCAACACCTGTGCCACGAAGATTGCCCCCAACACCTGGGTGTATCACCCAGCGCCCGAAAACAAATACTCACCCAGGATGGGCATGGAGACACCCCCACACTCACACACACTCACATTTAATGGGGCAATTTAAAGCATTCAGATTTGCCCTGAACAAAAAAATCCATGTTTTTGGACCTGTGGGAGGAAACCGGAGAACCCTGAGGTAACCGAGCCGACACGGGAAGGACATGGAAACACCGCCCAGACTGGGATTCGAACCTGGATCCCCGGCGCTGAGAGGAGAACATGCCAACCACCACGCCACCGAACCGCCCACCTTTTATTGATGAATTCAGATAAATAGCCAGCGGTCTGTAAATTCATGGCAAAAACCAACCACCACGCCCAGACACCAGGAGGCGCCACTGTCCCCCAGAGGCGCTGCAAACGTGCGCTACCTGAAATGCGAACCAAAAAACGGCGCCCTGCGCTCACCGCACCCCCAACCCCATGTGCAGCGGCAAAGACACCCTGGCGAACACGTAAAAAAACAAAAAAAACAACGCCGGACCACGTGAAACTGAGGGCGGAGCCAAACACGGGTAGCACACCAACAAGACCAACGATGTTAGAACGTCCCAGCGCTGACACCCAGCACACACACCCAAATGGAAACACCAGGGGCACCACCAAAAAACGTCTCAGCTCCAACGTCAGGACGGGTTCCTCCAACTACCAAAAACCACGAAACCAAAAACAGAACAGCAGAACATCCCCACCACCCAAAGACCACCCAACACCACTGAACACCACCCCAACACCACCCAACACCACCAACACCACCAAGACACCACCAACACCACCAAGACACCACCCAACACCACCCAACACCTAACACCACCAAGACACCACCCCAACACCTAACATCACCGACACCACCCAAATACCACCCAGCACCACTGAACACCAACCCAACACCACCCAACACCTAACACCACCAAGACACCACCCCAACACCTAACATCACCGACACCACCCAAAGACCACCCAACACCACTGAACACCACCCCAACACCACCCAACACCTAACACCACCAAGACACCACTCCAACACCTAACATCAACGACACCACCCAAAGACCACCCAACACCACTGAACACCAACCCAACTCCACCCAACACCTAACACCACCAAAACACCACCAACACCACCAACAGCACCCCAACACCTAACATCACCGACACCACCCAAAGACCACCCAACACCACTGAACACCACCCCAACACCACCCAACACCTAACACCACCAAGACACCACCCAACACCTAACATCACCGACACCACCCAAAGACCACCCAACACCACTGAACACCAACCCAACACCACCCAACACCTAACACCACCAAGACACCACCCCAACACCTAACATCACCGACACCACCCAAAGACCACCCAACACCACTGAACACCAACCCAACACCACCCAACACCTAACACCACCAAGACACCACCCCAACACCACCAAGACACACACCGAACACCAACCCAAACTGACCACCCAAAGACCACCCAACACCTAACACCACCAAGACACCACCCCAACACCTAACATCAATGACACCACCCAAAGACCACCCAACACCACCCAACACCTAACACCACCGACACCACCAACACCACCAACACCACCAAGACACCACCCCAACACCTAACATCACCGACACCACCAACATCACCGACACCACCAACACCACCAACACCACCAAGACACCACCCCAACACCTAACACCACCGACACCACCAACATCACCGACACCACCAACACCACCAAGACACCACCCCAACACCACCGACATGACCCAAAGACCACCCAACACCACTGAACACCACCCCTACAACACCTAACACCACCGACACCACCGAACACCACCAACACCACCCCAACACCACCGACACCACCACCACCACCATCCAACATCACCCAAACACCACACCAACACCACCCAAACACCACAAACACCACCCAACACCACTAAACACCACCCCAACACCACCCAACACCTAACACCACCGACACCACCCCAACACCACCCACCACCTAACACCACCGACACCACCAACATCACCGACACCACCACCAACAACAACAACCAACACCACCAACACCACCCAAACACCACAAGCCCCACCCAAACACCACAGACACCACCCAACACCACCCAAACACCACAAGCCCCACCCAAACACCACAGACACCACCCAACACCACCAACACCACCAAACACCACCAACACCATCCAACACCACCCCAACACCACCGACACAACCAACACCACCAACACCACCCAAAAAAAAAAACGCCAAAAAGACGAAACGATGTCCCAGCGCTGACACCCAGGCGCTTCCAGCTGGAGAGAAATGGAACTGCAGGAGCCACCCCCGCTGAGGGGTGCACGGTGCCTGCACCTGCCTGCAAAGCTGCAACGCTGCCACCGTCTGCACGGGCCGAGAACGTGCACGCAAGCCGTAAATATCCTGTCACATGGGTCGGGGGGGGGGGGGGGGGGGCACCCCCGGACTGACCCGTACAGCCTTCGAAACCCAACCCAACCCAACTCAGACCGAAAGCTTTGAGATGAATTAGAACAGCGATCACGAGCTTCCGGTGAGGGTGGAGAAGGCGGAGAACTCGGGTTAAACCGTGTTGAGAGCACGTCAGCGGTACCTGACCTTTATATCAACTACCCCCCCCACACACACCACCCCCCACCCCCGAAACAGGAAGCTCTGCCGCCACCCGCAGACCGCCGGCGTGCTCGGCACCTGTACCAGGTCTGGAACTCAGAGTTTCAGTTCTGCGCAGAGTCGACACAAAGGCCAGGGTTCTGCAGAGAACCCGCGGTTCACGGGTCGGTGCCAGACGGCCGCGGTGACCCCTGTCTGCCTGAGAGCGCCCCCACCAGAACCACGCTCGGAAAATCAGACTCGTCACCGCCGCTAATTATAAAGGACGCAGAACAACGAGTTCTCCACATGCCGGGGCCGGAACCCTGCACCGGGTCGTGAGGTCATCAGACGCCCCAGCTGACCGCGGACGGGGTTCCGTTATCTTACAGATGATCACATCACGACCCGAACGGCGTCAGTACGCCGATTTAGACTAGCATTAAGAAAAAGAGTCGACGCACACCACGGGAATCCCACCACGGCATGGGAGAACATGCCAACTTCACACAGGAGGAGGAGCTTGGAGACGGTAACCTCTGATCCGGACATTATTTATGTTTTCATCATCCGTCCATTATCTTCAGCTTTGTCTTCTATTAGGGTCGGGGGGGGGGGTTCCCCATGCCCATCCAGGGAACGTTTCGGGCGCTGGGCAGATACACCCAGGACAGGGGGGCAATCTATCACTGACACACACTCACTCACACACACTCTATATGGGGCAATTTGGAGAATTCAATTGACCTTAATTGACTCTGAATGACTCTGAGACTGACTCCAAATGACTCTGAGAATGACTCTGAGAATGATTCTGAGACTGACTCCAAATCACTCTGAGAATGATTCTGAGACTGACTCTGAGACTGACTCCAAATGATTCTGAGAATGACTCTGAGAATGACTCTGAGACTGACTCCAAAACACTGAGAATGACTCTGAGACTGACTCCAAATGACTCTGAGAATGATTCGAAGACTGACTCTGAGAATGACTCTGAGACTGACTCCAAATGCCTCTGAGAATGACTCTGAGGCTGACTCCAAATGACTCTGAGAATGATTCTGAGACTGACTCTGAGAATGACTCTGAGACTAACTCTGAGAATGACTCTGAATATGACTCTGAGAATGACTGAGAATGACTCTGAGAATGACTCTGAGAATGACTCTGAGAATGACTCTGAGAATGACTCTGAGATATGACTCTGAGACAGACTCTGAGAATGACTCTGAGAATGACTCTGAGAATGACTCTGAATATGACTCTGAGAATGATATGACTCTGAATATGACTCTGAGAATGACTCTGAGAATGACTCTGAGACTGACTCTGAATATGACTCTGAGACTGACTCTGAATATGACTCTGAGACTGACTCTGAATATGACTCTGAGACTGACTCCGAATGACTCGACTGATTATCTCATAGATCAGTCCTGCAGGAAGTGCACAGCATGTTCAGGATGATTCCCCACCAGATAAAGAGGATTACAGTATTTACATTAAACACTATATAAATAAAACACTATATAAATAAAACACTATATAAATAAAAAAACATAAATAAAAAACACTATATAAACAAAACACTATAAAAACAAAACACTATAAAAACAAAACACTATATAAACAAAACACTATATAAATAAAACACTATATAAATAAAACACTATAAAAGCAAAACACTATATAAATAAAAACACTATATAAATAAAAACCACTATATAAATAAAACACTACAAAAGCAAAACACTATATAAACAAACACAGACTTTATCATTGATTAAATTCAGTGCATAATAACGAGACGTCAGTGTTTGGCTGAACGCACTTGTGAGTGACAGTGTTTAGTTTATGTGTGTTATAGAACACAGTATATACAGCTGCAGTATACAGTATACACTATATACTATAGACACTATATACTATAGACACTATAGACACTATATACTATAGACACTATATACTATATACACTATATACTATAGACACTATATACTATAGACACTATATGTACACTATATACTATAGACACTATATACACTATAGACACTATATACTATATACTATATAACACTAGATACTTATACAGGATACTATATACTATAGACACTCTATATTACTATATACACTATAGACACTATATACTATAGACACTATATATATAGACACTATATACACTATATAGGGACTATATACACTATATACTATAGACACTATATACACTATACACTATAGACACTATAACACTATATACTGATAGAACACTATATACTATAGACACTATATACATAACGTACTATAGTGAACTATATACTATAGACACTATATACTATAGACACTATATACTATAGACACTATATACTATAGACACTATATACTATAGACACTATATACTATATACACTATAGACACTATATACTATAGACACTATATACTATATACACTATATACTATATACACTATAGACACTATATACTATAGACACTATATACTATAGACACTATATACTATAGACCACTATATACATATATATACTATAGACACTATATACTATATACACTATATACTATAGACACTATATAATATAGACACTATATACTATAGACACTATATACTATAGACACTATATACTATATACACTATAGACACTATATACTATAGACACTATATACTATAGACACTATATATTATAGACACTATATACTATAGACACTATATACTATAGACACTATATACTATAGACACTATATACTATAGACACTATATACTATAGACACTATATACTATAGACACTATATACTATATACACTATATACTATATACACTATATACTATATACACTATAGACACTATATACTATAGACACTATATACTATAGACACTATATACTATATACACTATATACTATAGACACTATATAATATACTATACATAGACACTATATACTATAGACACTATACTATATATAATTATACGATAGACACTATATACTATAGACACTATATACTATAGACACTATATACTATAGACACTATATACTATATACACTATATACTATAGACACTATATACACTATAGACACTATATACTATAGACACTATATATTATAGACACTATATACTATAGATTCTATATACTGTACAGATGTAAACTGTACATAGAGCTGCAGTATATAGTGTACAGTATCTGGAGGTGCAGAGCACTGTATGTGGTGTTTACAGAATGTAGTATACAGTATATAACATTACAAAGTGCAGTATGGGGTCTATAGTGTTTCAAGGTATAGAACACAGTAAATACAAGAGCAAGTTGTAGTATATAGTGTTTACAGTTACAGTATGTACTGTGTTTCCGGGGAGGTCAGGACGGGTCTTGGCGGGGGGACGCGACCTTTTCTTGCGTGAGACTCGGCCCCCCCCAGAACCACTAAGACATCTGAGACTATAGACACTATAAGCGACTATGGACACACAAATACCCAAGGTATATATAGACACTGGGTGGAGATTCTATAGACCCTATATACCGTGGGGTCCAACGCGACCCTATTACCGCTACTAGGACACTACAGTAAAAACATGGATCAAGAGTGAAAGTAGAGTATCCAAGATTGCCGCTATATAGACACTATGTGATGTGTGCCCACTGATAGATTGCCCCCCCTGTCCTGGTGTGTCTTCTGCCCAGCGCTGCGAAACTGTATCTATTATAGACCCCCCCCCCCTACTATAGACACTACTGATAGATATAGACACTATATACTTATAGACCACTATTATTAGTTATACCATATGACAGACTATAACCTATATACTATAGACACTATATATTATAGACACTATATACTATAGACACTAATAGACGGTATAGATCAATATATATTATAGACACAATATACTATAGACACTATATATTGACACTATTTTAGACACTATGATACTATAGACACTATATTATAGACACTATATATAGACCTATAGTGACACTATATATTATAGACACTATATATTATAGGACACTATATACTATAGGACACTATATATTATAGACACTATATATTATAGACACTATATTTAGAATACTATAGAAACTATATATCGTAGGACACTATATTACTATAGACACTATTCTATAGACACTATATTCCGACCCTCATTCCGCATCCCCCAAAAGAAACTAATACTATAGACACTATAACTATAGACACCTAGCCGGTCTTAATTGATATAGGGAACACTATATACTATATACACTATATACACTATTATACGATAGGGGGCACTATATACTATATACAGTAATGGGATACTATATCCCACACTCGTGTCAAATCGAGAAACAGTGGTTTAGGGCGGGGGGTATGTTCTCCTCCCTCAGGCACTAGGGATTCCCGGTTCGAATCCCCATCTGGGTGGATGTTTACAAAGCATGGGCCTCCCCGTGCCCCGGTGGGTTTCCTCCGGGTTCTCAGTTTCCTCCCACAGGTCCAAAAAACATGGAACTCAAGGTGAAGTGAGTTCTCCAAATTGCCCCATATAGAGTGGTCTCCCGGTGGGGCCGTCCCGTCCCGTGTGTGAGTGTGTGCCCACTGATAGATTGCCCCCCTGTCCTGGGTGGCGCAATTTCTGCCTCAGCGCCCGAAACGTTCTCCCTTGGATGGGCATGGGGAAATGGACCCCCCCCCCCTCCCGAATAGAGGATAAAGCTGAAGATAATGGAGTGGATTATAAAAAATTATTAAACGTGTGGTGCTAAATTATTTTAAAATAATTTTAAAAACTGATCATAAAAAATATTTAAAAACGTATTTAAAAATGCTAAAAAAAAAACATTAAACAAAGTATTTTAAAATTATAAAAAAAAAAAATTTTAATATTAAAAAAATATTTTACAAAATATATAAATATTATATTAAAAAAATTATAAATAATAATTAATTTATTTATTTTTTATTATCATAAAAAAACTGAATGGTGAAAGTGACGTGCTTTTGGTGAAAATGTGGAAGGCATGTGGAAGTGCTCACACAGCGCGGGGGCCCTTCGGAGAACGTCCTAATGGAACAGGAACTCCGATTCATTGTCGAGGGGGACGGGGGAGATTTAGGGTTTGGGGAACGGAGGGGGGGGCGGAAGAGGGGCAAAGGGTTGGAGAGGCCGTTGTTTCCTCCGACAAAAGCCCCTCAGCGCCGCTCCGGCTTTTCAGAACCCCACATAGTTCCTGCCGCTCCATGGAGACCGCTCGGGCTCGGCTTCTTGAGAACCGAGAGTCCGGGGCCCCGCACCCCGACCCCCCCAAATCCACCCCCGAACTCGTAAATACGTTCTCCGAGCAGACGCCTGCGAATGGCTTCGCGGTCGGACGGTGGGGCCTCCGCTCCCGCCCGCCGGGGCTTATGGAGTGCACCGGGGGGCCCGGGAGGGGGGCCCCTCTTTTGTGGTAACTCACAAGCACTAAAAATGTGTGGCGTTCACGTCATGGACGCGATAGGTCTTGGTGCAATTGCCCCCAAGCATCCGGGGCACAAGCATAGGCGCGACGTCAGCTAATTAAGCTCGCCGTGTTTAATTGACGGGGGGCAATTACTCGTCTACAAGCACGGGGTAACGGGGGGCGTAAACCCTGGGGTCACTCACAAGCACTATCTGTGTGGGGGGGGTCAGTGGACCAGGGCTTGGTGCAATTGCCCCCAAGCATGGCACACAAGCATAGGGACGTGCTAATTAAGCTCAGTGTTTATTACGGGGGGCAATTACGATCGGGGGGGGGGGGAAGCACGGGGTAACGGGGGTAACCCTGGGGTAACTCACAAGCACTAAATGCCGTGGGGACCACTATTTCGCTGAGGACTCTTAATGCAATTACGCCGAGCAAGCATGGGGGACACACTATATAGGGGCACACAATTTATAAGTGCTAATTAAGCTCAGTGTTTAATTACGGGGGGAATTACGGTCGTCTCAATAGCACGGGGTAACGGGCCGGTAAACACCGGGGGCCGGTAACTCACAAGCACTAAAATGGTGGGTCCGTCCTCCTGGACCAAATAGGTCTGGTGCAATTGCCCCCAAGCATTTACAAGCATTTGGGACGTTTAATTAAGCTCAGTGTTTAATTACGGGGGGGCAATTACGATCGCCTACAAGCACGGGGTAACGGGGGTAGACCCTGGGGTAACTCACAAGCACTAAAATGTGTGGGGACACTCATGGACCAGATAGGTCTTGGTGCAATTGCCCCCAAGCATGGGCACACAAGCATAGGGACGTGCTAATTAAGCTCAGTGTTTAATTACGGGGGGCAATTACGATCGTCTACAAGCACGGGGTAACGGGGGTAGACCCTGGGGTAACTCACAAGCACTAAAATGTGTGGGGACACTCATGGACCAGATAGGTCTTGGTGCAATTGCCCCCAAGCATGGGCACACAAGCATAGGGACGTGCTAATTAAGCTCAGTGTTTAATTACGGGGGGCAATTACGATCGTCTACAAGCACGGGGTAACGGGGGTAAACCCTGGGGTAACTCACAAGCACTAAAATGTGTGGGGACACTCATGGACCAGATAGGTCTTGGTGCAATTGCCCCCAAGCATGGGCACACAAGCATAGGGACGTGCTAATTAAGCTCAGTGTTTAATTACGGGGGGCAATTACGATCGTCTACAAGCACGGGGTAACGGGGGTAAACCCTGGGGTAACTCACAAGCACTAAAATGTGTGGGGACACTCATGGACCAGATAGGTCTTGGTGCAATTGCCCCCAAGCATGGGCACACAAGCATAGGGACGTGCTAATTAAGCTCAGTGTTTAATTACGGGGGGGCAATTACGATCGCCTACAAGCACGGGGTAACGGGGGTAAACACCTAGGGAAAAGCTTACAAGCACTAAAATGTGTGGGGACACTCATGGACCAGATAGGTCTTGGTGCAATTGCCCCCAAGCATGGGCACAGGGAAGTGCTAATAGCTCAGTGTTTTAATTACGTGGGGCCAATTATGATAGTCTACAAGCACAGGGTTAAGGGGGTAGACCCTTGGGAACTCACAAAGGCAACAAAATGTGTGGGGACACTCATGGACCCAGATAGGTCTTGGTGCAATTGGTCCCCAAGCATGGGCACACAAGCATAGGGACGTGCTAATTAAGCTCAGTGTTTAATTACGGGGGGCAATTACGATTTAGTCTACAAGCATGGGGTAACGGGGGTAAACCCTGGGGTAATCCACAAGGCACTAAAATGTGTGGGGACACTCATGGACCCCAGATAGGTCATTGGTGCAATTGCCCCCAAGCAGGGCACACAAGCATAGGGACAAGTGCTAATTAAGCCAGTGTTTAATTACGGGGGGCAATTACGATCGCTACAAGCACGGGGTAACGGGGGTAAACACCGGGGTAACTCACAAGCACTAAAATGTGTGGGGACACTCATGGACCAGATAGGTCTTGGTGCAATTGCCCCCAAGCATGGGCACACAAGCATAGGGACGTGCTAATTAAGCTCAGTGTTTAATTAAGGGGGGCAATTACGATCGTCTACAAGCACGGGGTAACGGGGGTAAACACCGGGGTAACTCACGAGCACTAAAATGTGTGGGGACACTCATGGACCAGATAGGTCTTGGTGCAATTGCCCCCAAGCATGGGCACACAAGCATAGGGACGTTCTAATTAAGCTCAGTGTTTAATTACGGGGGGCAATTACGATCGTCTACAAGCACGGGGTAACAGGGGTAAACCCTGGGGTACCTCACAAGCACTAAAATGTGTGGGGACACTCATGGACCAGATAGGTCTTGGTGCAATTGCCCCCAAGCATGGGCACACAAGTATAGGGACGTGCTAATTAAGCTCAGTGTTTAATTACGGGGGGCAATTACGATCGTCTACAAGCACGGGGTAACGGGGGTAAACCCTGGGGTACCTCACAAGCACTAAAAATGTGTGGGGACACTCATGGACCAGATAGGTCTTGGTGCAATTGCCCCCAAGCATGGGCACACAAGCATAGGGACGTGCTAATTAAGCTCAGTGTTTAATTACGGGGGGCAATTACGATCGTCTACAAGCACGGGGTAACGGGGGTAAACACCGGGAAAACTCACGAGCACTAAAATGTGTGGGGACACTCATGGACCAGATAGGTCTTGGTGCAATTGCCCCCAAGCATGGGCACACAAGCATAGGGACGTGTGGGCCCAATTGCCCCCAGGCCTTAAGGGTGCCCGGCGACACCAATAGACACCTGGGGAAAGTTCTACCCAAGCACTTGGACGTCCAGGGTCAACTGCCCCAGAGCACAGGGACACCAGGAATATGTTCCCCAATCTCAGAGATATTTTAGTTACCCCCCCAAGCATGGGGACACTCCTGGGCAGTTGACCACAAGGACAGGTATGTGTGGGGACAACTGCCCCCAATCATTGGGAAGCCTAGGGACACCAGTTGACGCCAAGGAAAATTCTCCCTAAGCACTTCCCCAAGCACAGGGACACCAAGAAAATTACCCCAAGCACTGAAATACTGGGTGCAATTGCCCCTAAGCATAGGGACACTCCAAGACATGGGCACAGAGACGTGTGGAGCCAACTGCCCCCAATCATTGGGAAGCCTATGGACACCATT
>JAFMOC010000939.1:15000-17500 GCA_019802505.1 Corydoras sp. C115 | reverse complement strand
CTAATTATGGACCTATAACCCAAATCTTAACGAACTCCTGTAAACATCACTGTAAACATATCCACCCCCCCCCCGGTGGCGGTTGAGGAGGCCACGCCCCTTTTCCCCACTCTTATCCGGATGAAGCCTCAGTGTGTGGACCGCTGAGTGTTCTGTCCTTCACCCTGTCCTCTGATGATCAGGACCGTGGACAGAGCGGGTGGTGGAACATTCTCAGCGTTGCCGTGTGGCCGACTGGGAGAACCCACGGAGAACACGCACACCGACACGCCGGCGCCACCACGTCAGGCAGATACACCCAGGACAGGGGGGCAATCTATCGCTGGACACACACTCACTCACACACACACACACTCTATATGGGGCAATTTGGAGAACTCAATTCACCTTGAATGCATGTTTTTGGACTGTGGGAGGAAACCGGAGAACCCGGAGGAAACCCGCACGGACACGGGGAGGACATGCAAACTCCACCCAGATGGGGATTCGAACCGGGAATCCCTAGTGCTGAGAGGAGAACATGCTAAAGCACTAAACCACCGTGCTTAGTTGTTCCCCGCGTTCCGGGAGCGGGGGGGGGGGGGTGTTTACTGGATGCAGGCCGTGTGAGCGGCGCTCGGGGCGAGCGGAGAGGAAACACATGGCACGCAGGATTAAAGGCTGGGAAGAGGAAAGACAAAGAGGACGGGGGGACGGGGGGGGGACGGGGGAGGGGGGGGCAAGCTGCCGACGTGGACAGAACACATGACCCTCTGCGGCGTCCCTTCCAGCTCTTTATTTTTAGGATGAGAACGTGGAACGGCGTTCCCTCCGTGGGTCCCCACGACGTCTGTCCTGGCCGTCCACCTCCGGGACGGGCGTGTCAACGGCGGCGGGGGGGGGGGGGGGGGGTCGGGGTCGCCCCCGAAAAAACATTTGAAATGAATGTCCACCGCTGGGAGACGTGAGCTCCGGGACGGGGACCCCGCCGAGGGGACGTGGAGGTGTGCGGTTCCTTAATTCGCCCTCGTTATCCCGTGGGACATTCCCGGGGTCGGGCACCGATGTGGGGGGGGGGGGGGACCTGTCTCAGCGTCTCGAGCGTTTGTTGGAGTCGAAGAATTGTCCACAAGACGGGACAGGACCAAACGCGTCCTGCGGCGGAGTGACAGACACATGGACGGACTGCGTGGCCACTAGGGGGCGCCCCTGTTAGGTTAGGTTATCCTTTATCCTCTATTAGGGTCGCGGGTGGTGGGGGTTCCCCATGTCCATCCAGGGGAGAACGTCTCGGGCGCTGGGCAGATACACCCAGGACATGGGGGCAATCTATCACTGGACACACACTCACTCACACAGACACACTCTATATGGGGCAATTTGGAGAACTCAATTGACCTTGAATCCATGTTTTTTGGACTGTGGGAGGAAACCGGAGAACCCGGAGGAAACTCACGGGGACACGGGGAGGACATGCAAACTCCACCCAGATTGGGATTCGAACCGGGAAGCCCTAGTGCTGAGAGGAGAACATGCCAAACCACTAAGCCACCGAGAATGAGACCCATCCATCCTTTATCATCCGCTTTATCCTCTATTAGGGTCGCTGGGGGGGGGGGGGGTTCCCCATGCCCATCCAGGGGAGAACGTCTCGGGCGCTGGGCAGATACACCCAGGACAGGGGGGCAATCTATCACTGTACATACACTCACACACACACACACACTCTATATGGGGCAATTTGGAGGATTCAATTGCCCTTGAATCCATGTTTTTCGACTGTGGGAGGAAACCGGAGAACCCGGAGGAAACTCATGGGGACACGGGGAGAACATGCAAACTCCACCCAGATTGGGATTCGAACCGGGAATCCCCAGCGCTGAGAGGAGAACATACCAAACACCACTAAGCCACCGTGCCGAGGTTTGATAATTGCACAGTGTAGCTGTTTTGATTGGTAGCTACTGACCCGCATCGTTACCTCATTTGCATAAAATGACTGAATGTAAATGTGGGGGGGGGGTTAATTGGGGGAGGGGGTAAGGGGGTAAGGGGGTAAGGGGGTAAGGGGGAGGGGCTTACAATAACTATGGAAGTGCCCCGACACGTGATGAATACATGAATAGGATTACCTTTAATTGGAGACGATGCCGGTCTGCCGGGTCGTCCGTGATGATTTGCCCACAGGGGTGTTATCTGTAATTGCCCCCCTGCCCCCCTGCCTTATCTTCAGTCACCGCTGAGTTCTGGCCGTGCCGTATCCGCCCCCCGGCGTGGAGAGGCGGTCGGGAGCCGGAGGTTGCCCGGCATGGGTGAATGATGGTGGGGCAACCAGGTGGGGGTGATGTGCGGACGGGCGCGGGGGCAACCGGGTGGGGGTGATGTGCGGACGGGCGCGGGGGCAACCGGGTGGGGGTGATGTGGCAGGTGGCAGATACACCCAGGACAGGGGGGCAATCTATCGCTGGACATACACTCACTCACACACAGACACACACACACTCTCTATGGGGCAATTTGG
>JAFMOC010000939.1:0-12500 GCA_019802505.1 Corydoras sp. C115 | reverse complement strand
CGATTTATTTTTCCGAATCGTTGTGTCTTGAATTCGATACTTGAAAAGAAAAGAAACGTAGTGAACTGGAGAGCGAGATCATGACGTGGACATCTTTTTTTTTTTTCTTTTTTTGCTTTGATGTGATCTTTTGATGTTATTATTAAAATAACTTAGGTCAGTCTTTATTGTCTCTCAGGTCTTTATCATGACGCTGTTGGACCGAGACCGCCCGGTTCCCGAACGCTGAGGATTTTTATCTGACTTAAGGAACCTTTACACATCACTGGTCCTCCAGAGCCCCTCAGTGGACTAAAGGGGGGACTGCACCAGTTCGGGATTGTGGACTGTACCAGTTTGGGGACTGTGGACTGTACCAGTTGGGGGACTGTGGACTGTACCAGTTGGGGACTGTGGACTGCATCAGTTTGGGGACTGTTGACTGTACCAGTTCGGGATTGTGGACTGTACCAGTTTGGGGACTGTGGACTGTACCCGTTTGGGGGGATTGTTGACTGTTTGGGGACTGTGGACACCAGTTGGGGACTGTGGACTGCAACCAGTTTACTGGGTTTGTGGACTGTGGACTGCACCAGTTGTGGACTGTGGACTGCACCAGCTTGGGGACTGTGGACTAAACCAGTTTGGGAACTGTGTACTGCACCAGTTGGGGACTGTGGGCTGCACCAATTTGGGGACAGTGGACTGCACCAGTTGGGGATTGTAGACTGCACCAGTTTGGAGACCGTGGACTGCACCAGTTGGGGACTATAGACTGCACCAGTTTGGAGACCGTGGACTGCACCGGTTGGGGTGGACTTGTCCTGGAGCAGAACCATGGCCGATCCCACCTACAAAGACCTGATCGCCAAGCACTACAACTTCACGGGAAAGTTTCGTAAAGGCGAGGACCACGGGCTGAAGGTGGACTCGGTGGTCTTCATCCTGGTCTGCTGCTTCATCATCCTGGAGAACATCTTGGTCCTGCTGACCATCTGGCGCACCAAGAAGTTCCACAAGCCCATGTATTACTTCATCGGGAACTTGGCGCTGTCGGACCTGCTGGCCGGCGTGGCGTACACGGCCAACATCCTGCTCTCGGGCGCCAACACCTACAAGCTGACGCCCACCGAGTGGTTCCTCCGCGAGGGCAGCATGTTCGTGGCCCTGGCGGCGTCGGTCTTCAGCCTGCTGGCCATCGCCATCGAGCGGCACCTGACCATGCTGAAGATGAAGCTGCACAACAGCGGCAAGACCTGCCGGGTCTTCATGCTCATCAGCACCGTGTGGCTGATCGCCGCCATCCTGGGCGGGCTGCCCGTCATGGGCTGGAACTGCATCCGGAGCATCAACAACTGCTCCACGGTGCTGCCCCTCTACCACAAGACCTACATCCTGTTCTGCACCACCGTCTTCAGCGTGATCCTCATGGCCATCGTGGTGCTCTACGCCCGCATCTACGCCCTGGTGCGCGCCCGCAGCCGCAAGCTGGTCTTCCGCAAGGTCTCCAACGGGCGCGGGGGCGCCAACAAGAACTCGGAGAAGTCCATGGCCCTGCTGAAGACGGTGATCGTGGTCCTGAGCGGCTTCATCGCCTGCTGGGCGCCGCTCTTCGTCCTGCTCCTGCTGGACGTGGCCTGCGAGATCCGCTCGTGCGACATCCTCTTCAAGGCCGAGTGGTTCCTGGCCCTGGCCGTCCTCAACTCGGCCATGAACCCGCTGATCTACACGCTGACCAGCAAGGAGATGCGGCGGGCGTTCATCCGGATGCTGCGCTGCAAGGCCTGCGCCCCGCCCGCCGGCAAGTTCTCCCGGCCCATCATCGGCGCCGAGTTCAGTCGGAGCAAGTCGGACAACTCCTCGCACCCCAACAAGGAGGAGCCCGAGTACTCGCCCAGGGAGACCATCGCGTCCTCGGGGAACGTGGCCTCGTCCTCTTAAGACTCCATGAACGTACAGGGAGGAACGCGAAACGCGGTGCGACCGGCGTACCGCCGAATCGCCGGCTCGGGGTCGGGTGGGGGGGGGGGGGGGACCCAAGTAGACGTAGGAGGGCCTTCGCCAGGTCTGTGGCGTGGCCCCCCGGGGGTTTGGACTCTCGCTCCTGGGGGGGACTGTGGTTGTGTTAGTTGTTAGTTCGTACGCCGACCTTCGCGGTACGAAACCAGGGAGGGGCTCGAGCGGGGGATCCGCCGACTGAACCGCGAGAACCGGTTCCTTCGGTCAGACGGCTGCTTTTTCCAGAACGGTCTTCGGCTTCTTTGTCTTTGTCTTTTTTTTTATTACCACTTTTAAAATACTGTACAGCACTGAAATGGCGTCACCAATTTGGAATACGACGACGGAAGCGCTTAACCACGCCGGCTCGGCACTAAATTCGGAACCCCCACCCCCCCCTTAACATCGTAACAGCCTTCCTTTGTTAGAACGAAAGAAACAATTAAAAAAAAAAAAACAAACGTGGGTTGAATTAACGAAGCTGGTAACGTGCAATATGTTCAAAACGCTCTTAACCAATCAGACGGCATGCCGACGCCACATGGACAAACGTATTGGAACCCCGCCCATTTATTCGTTCGTCCATCCCATTATCTTCTGGGGTCACGGGGGGGGGGGGGGGGGGGTGGTTCCTCATGTCCATCCAGGGGAGAACGTTGATGAACACATACACCATATGGGGCAATTTAGAGCCTTCCATTCACCTTGAATACATGTTTTTGGACTGACTTGGGGAGAACGTGCAAACTCCACCCAGATTGGTATCCCGACCTGGATCTCTGGCGCTGCGAGGAGAACATGCTAATCGCACCTGTATTTTATATAATTACTTTAATTAAAAATTAATTATATCATTTTTATATAATTCATTAATTAATTCAATTCATTATCTTCTGCTTTATCCTCTATTAGGGTCGGGGGGGTGGGGTGGGTTCCTCATGCCCATCTAGGGGTGAACGTTCCGGGCACTGGGCAGATACACCCAGGACAGGGGGGCAATCTATCAGCGGGCACACACTCCCTCACAAGCACTATACAGGGGTAACCAATTCACCTTGAATCCAAATACCGCCGGCGTTTAACTAAACAGTTTTAGGGAAGGCCCTTTTTCCGTTTCGGCAAAGAACACCGGACATCAGTATCTGACCCCAATCTGTCACTGCTGTACCGCCGTGTGTGAACCCCAGGTGGCGCTCATATTGCAAACCCACATTTGGCATCAAAGACTGCTACCTCCGTGTGAGCCACAAGGGGGCGACATCACAAACCCGAACATCCGGCCCACGGGGCCGAGCCGAGGCCCGTGGGCCTGATCTGGGCCCGGCTCAGTCTGCCGTATGCGGGTGTTCTCCTGCAGGGGGCGTGGTTTTTGTCCATGTGGTGCGCGTCTGCGTCTGCGTTGGGTTGAATATTTTAGGATTAAAACATGGGGAGTTCAAAGCACTCACACTGGAGGCACGCCGTTCGTTACCAACGAGGACGTACGAGTTTTTATTGACGTAAAATTGAGACGTTGTAAATAAGAACGGTGTAAAAAAATAAATAGTATTAAATAAAAGGTTTTCCGATTAAATACGACTGACGATCGTAACGCGGCGAGGGTTCGAGGTTCGAGGTTCGAGGGTGCGTCCGACTTACTGCTCTCTCTCTAAAACCACTATCCGCAATAAATTTTATTTACTGACACATTGCTCTGCGTGTAGTGTTTACAGTTATAAGGCGCCGACCTGACGACTGGGATCAGAGACACCCCCCCCCACCCCCACCCCCAACCCCCTGGGGGTTGGGTTCGAACCCCAACCTTCAAATTGATGGTGCCACGCCCTGACCACGCCCGGCGTGAACAAACCACTATTCGCAATAAATTTTATTTACTGACACATTGCTCTTTACAGTTATAAGGCGCCAACCTGACGTCTGGGAGACAAACCCCCCACCCCCCCGGGGTTGGGTTCGAACCCCAACCTTCAGACTGATGGTGCCACGCCCTGACCACACCCTGACCACGCCCTGCGTGAACAAACCTATTCGCAATTAATTTTATTTACTGACACATTGCTCTTTGCAGTTATAAGGCGCCAACCTGACGACTGGGATCAGAGACACCCCCCCACCCCGTCCCCAAACCCGGGGTTGGGTTCGAACCCCAACCTTCAGACTGATGGTGCCACGCCCTGACCACGCCCTGACCACACCCTGACCACGCCCGGCGTGAACAAACCACTATTCGCAATTAATTTTATTTACTGACACATTGCTCTTTGCAGTTATAAGGCGCCAACCTGACTACTGGGATCAGAGACACCCCCCCCCCCCCGTCCCCAAACCCGGGGTTGGGTTCGAACCCCAACCTTCAAACTGATGGTGCCACGCCCTGACCACGCCCGGCGTAAACAAACCTAGTCGCAATTAATTTTATTTACTGACACATTGCTCTTTGCAGTTATAAGGCACCAACCTGACAACTGGGATCAGAGACAAACCCCACCCCCCCCCCAACCCCCCTGGGGTTCGAACCCCAACCTTCAGACTGATGGTGCCACGCCCTGACCACACCCTGACCACACCATGCGTGAACAAACCACTATTCGCAATTAATTTAATTTACTGACACATTGCTCTTTGCAGTTATAAGGCGCCAACCTGACGACTGGGATCAGAGACACCCCCCCACCCTGTCCCCAACCCCCCGGGGGTTGGGTTCGAACCCCAACCTTCAGACTGATGGCACCACGCCCTGACCACACCCTGACCACGCCCTGCGTGAACAAACCTATTCGCAATTAATTTCATTTACTGACACATTGCTCTTTGCAGTCATAAGGTGCCAACCTGACAACTGGGATCAGAGACACCCCCTCCACCCCGTCCCCAAACCCGGGGTTGGGTTCGAACCCCAAACTTCAGACTGATGGTGCCACGCCCTGACCACGCCCTGACCACGCCCGGCGTGAGCAAACCTATTCGCAATTAATTTTCTTTACTGACACATTGCTCTTTACAATTAAAAGGCGCAGACCTGACGACTGGGATCAGAGACACACCCCCACCCCCCCCAGGGGTTGGGTTCGAACCCCAACCTTCAGACTGATTACTAGGCGACCACGCCCTGACCCTGCCCTGCGTGAACAAACCACTATTCGCAATTAATTTAATTTACCGACACATTGCTCTTTGCAGTTATAAGGCACCAACCTGACGACTGGGATCAGAGACACCCCCCCAACCCCAAATGAAAAGACGGGGCAAAGTCCCCAACCTTCAGAACCTGATGGTGCCACACCCTGACAGCCCACCACCGCCTCGGGGGCACGGTGGCTAAGTGGTTTGGCATGTTCTCCTCTCAGGGCACTAGGGATTCCCGGTTCGAATCCCCATCTGGGTGGCGGAGTTTCCAGTGTCCCTCCCGGTGTCCCATGTGGGTTTCCTCCCCGGGTTCTCCGGTTTCCTCCCCACAGTCCAAAAAACATGGATCAAGTCAATTGAGTTCTGACAATTGCCCCATATAGGCGCAGTGTGTGGTGTGTGTCCAGTGATAGATTGCCCCCCTGTCCTGGGTGTATCCGCCCAGCGCAAACCGAAATGAATTTCTCGTTCTCCCCTGGATAAAAGGGCATGAGGAACCCCCCCACCCCCCCCCCCAATGACCCCTAATAAAGGATAAAGCTTGAGGATAATGGATGGAAACTGTACGTTCCCCGTGCTGATGGACGGTGTCCAGGCTCTGTGAGGTTTCTGGAGGGGCGTCGGTGGGGAACCCACCCGCCTGTTGGTGGCGCTCTGTATCCCGGCGTTCGGACGGTACGTTGGCGTTCCTCCGCGTGACCGTGCGATCAAAACGGAGAGACCTCGCAATTAAAATTTTATACTGGACACATGGCTCTTGCAGTTATAAGGCGCAACCTAAATTGGTATCAGTAGCTGCGGGTCTTTAAACCCCAACCTTCAGAATGATGGCCAGACCACGGGGTCATAGTTCGTGATCGTGTGTGTGTGTGTGTGTGTGTGTGTGTGTGTGTGTGTGTGTGAGTGTGTGTGTGTGTGTCCTTTTTTTCGTACTCGGATTTGTTTGGGACGTCCGATTGATAGACTCGTTATCGATGACATCATCACCCGTTGGCATCATGTAGAGGCTCACCGTTGGAACGTCACTGGGCCTCGAACCCGCGACCCCGCGCTCCCAGCGCCGGGGTCTTTAACCACTGAGCCCACCCGCCGCGTTCTCACCGTCCCCGTGGTGCGTCCCGTCTCTCTTTGTTTTGCACATTGTAACACCGTCTCTGTTCATTAGAACCTCAATAAAATATTTGCTGTTAAAGGACTTTGCATACGTTCATTATCTCCCGCTTTATCCTCTATTAGGGTCGTGGGGGGGGGGGTTCTCCATGCCCATCCAGGGGAGAACGTTTCGGGCGCTGGGCAGATTTCTCCACACCCAGGACAGGGTTTCGACGCCAATCCATCGCTGGGGCACAATTCACACACAACAGACACACTCTATATGGGGCAATTTGGAGAACTAAATTGACCTTGATCCATGTTTTTGGACTGTGGGAGGAAACCGGAGAACCCGGAGGAAACCCACGCGGACACGGGGAGAACTTGGAAACTCCACCCAGATTGGGATTCGAACTGGGAATCCCTGGCGCTGAGAGGAGAACATGCCAAACCACTAATTCATACATAATTACATCCATCCATTATCTTCTGCTTTATCCTCTGTTAGGGTCGGGGGGGGGGGGGTGTTCCCATGCCCATCCAGGGGAGAACGTTTCGGGCGCTGGGCAGATACACCCAGGACAGGGGGGCAATCTATCACTAGGTACACACTCACACACACACACACACTCTATATGGGGCAATTTGGAGAACTCAATTGACTTGATCCATGTTTTTGGACTGTGGGAGGAAAGCGGAGAACCCGGAGGAAACCCACGCGGACACGGGGAGAACATGGAAACTCCACCCAGATGGGGATTCGAACCGGGAATCCTAAGCACTGAGAGGAGAACATGCCAAACCACTAAGCCACCATCCCGCCTCATCCATCCATTATCTCCCACTAAATCCTCTACTAGGGTCACGGGGGTGGGGGTGGGTTCTCCATGCCTATCCAGAGGAGAACGTTTCAGGTGCTGAGCAGATACACCCAGGACAGGGGGGCAATCTATCACTCACTCACACACTCAAGCACTATATGGGGCAATTTAGAGCATTTAATTCACCTTGAATCCATTTTTTTGGATTGTGGGAGGAAACCAGAGATCCCAGAGGAAACCAAATGGACACGGGGAGAACATGCAAACTCCACCCGGACCGGAATTTCAACCTGGATCCCCGACGCTGAGAGGAGAACATGCCAAACCACTAATTCATACATAATTACATCCATCCATTATCTTCTGCTTTATCATCTATTAGGGTCGCGGTGGGGTGAAGGGGGGTTCCCCATGCCCATCCAGGCGAGAACGTTTCGGGCACTGGGCAGATACACCCAGGACAGGGGGGCAATCTATCTCTAGGCACACACTCACACTCACACACACACACTCTATATGGGGCAATTTGGAGAATTCAATTGACCTTGATCCATGTTTTTGGACTGTGGGAGGAAACCGGAGAACCCGGAGGAAACCCATGAGGACACGGGGAGGACATGGAAACTCCACCCAGATGGGGATTCGAACCGGGAATTCCTAGAGCTGAGAGGAGAACATGCCAAACCACTAAGGCACCATCCCACCTCATCCATCCATTATCTCCCACTAAATCCTCTACTAGGGTCACGGGGGTGGGGGTGGGTTCTCCATGCCCATCCAGAGGAGAACGTTTCGGGCACTGGGCAGATACACCCAGGACAGGGGGGCAATCTATCACTGGGCATACACTCACACACTCTATATGGGGCAATTTGGAGAATTCAATTCACCTTGAATCCATTTTTTTTTGGACTATGGTGGGGGAAACCGGAGAACCCGGAGGAAACCCACGCAGACACGGGGAGAACATGCAAAACTCCACCCAGATGGGGATTCGAACCACTAAACCAATGTTTACCCCAATTCATACATAATTCAGTTCACATAATTAATTCACTATTAATTGATGTAAATACACCTGGAACTGCAGCAACAGCGCCCCCACCGGCCTGTTTATTACATCCACCTTCTTATTCTCCATCCACACACACACACACACACACACACACACACACACACATCAGGCCATAATAATAATGTCCAGATGAATATTTCGAAATATTTTCCCGTAAAAAAAAACCTAATAACACGACCTGTGAGTATATGTGCAGTTTGGCATGTTCTCCTCTTGTTTTAAGTAGACATTGTTGACGCCTGTACAGTGGATCCAGAAATCCAGAGGAAATTTTAAATCGAGGCCGCCAGTGGGCGCATTTCTTGGTAGACTGCGCCATCTAAAGGCCGATGTTTGAAATCACAGCCCAGTGAACTTCTGCTTTAGTGTCAGTTTATTCATCCATCCATTATCTTCACCTTTATCCTCTATTAGGGTCACGCGGGGGGGGGGGGGGGGGTGTTCCCCATGCCCATCCAGGGGAGAACGTTTCAGGAGCTGGGCAGATACACCCAGGACAGGGGGGGCAATCTATCTCTGGACACACACTCACTCACACAGACACACTCTATATGGGGCAATTTGGAGCATTCACTTGACCTTGATCCATGTTTTTAAACTGTGGGAGGAAACCGGAGAACCCGGAGGAAACCTACGCGGACACGGGGAGGACATGGACACATGGAATCCCCAGCGCTGAGAGCAGAACATGCCAAACCACTAAGCCACCCCATATTAATTAAATCCATCCATCCATTATCTTCCGCTTTATCCTCTATTAGGGTCACGCGGGAAGGGGGGGGGGGGGGGTGTTCCCCATGCCCATCCAGGGGAGAACGTTTCAGGAGCTGGGCAGATACACCCAGGACAGGGGGGGCAATCTATCTCTGGACACACACTCACTCACACAGACACACTCTATATGGGGCAATTTGGAGCATTCACTTGACCTTGATCCATGTTTTTGGACTATGGGAGGAAACCGGAGAACCCGGAGGAAACCTACGCAGTGACGGGGAGAACATGGAAACTCCACCCAGATTGGGATTCGAACCGGGAATCCCTAGTGCTGAGAGGAGAACATGCCAAACCACTAAGCCACCATGCCACCCTATTTACTATAAATACATTCATCCATTATCTTCCGCTTTATCCTCTATTAGGGTCGCGGGGGGGTTCCCCATGCCCATCCAGCGGGGAACGTTTCGGGTGCCGGGCAGATACACCCAGAACAGGGGGGGCAATCTATCACTGGACACTCACTCACTCACACAGACAAACTCTATATGGGGCAATTTGGAGCATTCACTTGACCTTGAATCCATGTTTTTTGGACTGTGGGAGGAAACCGGAGAACCCGGAGGAAGGGCACGCGGACACGGGGAGGACATGGAAACTCCACCCGGATGGAGATTCGAACCGGGAATCCCTAACGCTGAGAGGAGAACATGCCAAACCACTAAGCCACCGTGCCGCCACCCCCCCCCCATATTAAATCATTTTAAAATAATTATTATACTTAATTAGCATGTTAATTGCAACCAGAAGGCGTTTAAAGCCTAAAAAAAAACTAATAAATAAAATAAAATAAAAATTAAAACCCAACGATCGGTTGTTGTGGTGACGTCAGTACAACTCACTCGACTCACTCAAACTTCAATCGACAAGCGCTTTGTGGCGTCATTAAAGACGACATCCAAATTAGGGGAGGATTTATGAATAATTAATGATGTATTAATTTATATATATATTAATTAAAAAAAAAAAAAAAATTTTTTTTTAACTAAACATTTCTCGTCAGGAGGTAAGATGCAACCGAACCGGGCGCGGGGCACGACGGGAGATGTAGTCGCGAGCGCGAGGGGAGCGCCGGCTGCGGCGTGGCGCGGCGCGGCGCGCGGAACTACGTTTCCCAGCAGGCTTCGCGTCGACTTCACTTTCATACGCGGGAGGGAGGAGGAGGAGGGAATATGAGAGCGGGCAGGGAATGGGAAAGAAAGCGAAGATGGAGGGGACCGAGTGAAGGAGCTGTGCGGCGGCTGGGCGGCGGCGTGACGACCCGAATGCGAGCCCGGAGGCCAGGCGGCGGACAGGCGGCTCGCTCGGCGCGGATCTCGGGGCGTGTTGGGCGGTGAGGGCGACGCGGCGCCTCCCCGGGAGCTGTGCTGTGTTTTTTTTCTCCTCCTCTCTGGGTTTGGCTCCGGCGCTGCGGTGCAATGAGCCGAGCAGAAATCCTCCACCTGAACCTGAACCTGAACCTCCACACGAACCTGCACCGCCACCTCGACCTCACCTATGCAACCGAACCGAACCGCCGACTGTAGCTGTTAAAACATCCGAGAACCGAACAGAACCGAACCGAACAGAACCGAACCGAATCGGAGCCGACCGCGGCGGGGGGGGGGGAGCAGCGTCTTTATACATCCATCCATAAGGTATCTGCATAACATTAATGACCTACTATATACTATATAAGTGCACACGCTATACTGTACATACTGCATGTGACGTAGGGGCATATTACAGGCTACGTCATGCACCCTATAGAATGCGTGCGTGCGTCAGTACTGTAGAATTTGCATACTATAGACTGCACTCTGTTCTATACTGTACCATATACTGTATACACTGTACGGACTGTATATCAACGGAATCCATAATGTCACAGCTCATCAGATCCATAATGATCAGACACCTTTAATATGCACTGATGACAAGTTTGGTGGGAAACTTTTCATAGTGTATATCATAGTGTATATATATATATATATATAGATATATATATATATATTTATTTATTTATTCAATAAATCTTGCGCTTTATCCTCTATTAGGGTCGCAGGGGGGGGGGGTTCCCCATGTCCATCCAGGGGAGAAGGTTTCGGGCGCTGGGCAGATACACCCAGGGCAGGGGGGCAATCTATCGCTGGGCACACACTCACTCACACAGACACGCACGCATACACACTCTATATGGGGCAATTTGGAGAACTCAGTCGACTTGATCCATGTTTTTTGAACTGTGGGAGGAAACCGGAGAACCCGGAGGAAACCCACGCGGACACGCGGAGAACATGGGACACTCCACCCAGATGGAGATTCGAACCGTGAATCCCTAGTGCTGAGAGGAGAACATGCTAAACCACTAAGCCACCGTTCCGCCCTATATATGATATATATATATATATATATATATATATATATATATATATATATATAGTAGTTATACACATATATATGTAAACAACTACATTTATGTGTATATGTGTGTGTTTGTGTGTGTGTGTGTGTGTGTATATATATTATATATATATATATATAGAGATATATATATATATATATATATGGGTGGCATGGTGGCTTAGTGGTTTAGCCATGTTTCTCCTCTCAGCGATAGGGGATGTGTGTCCAGGGATAGATTCCCCCCCTTTTTGGGTGTATTGCCCACCCCCGAAACTTTTTCCCCTGGAGGGGCATGGGGGGATCCCATATAGGATAAAGGGGGAAGTAATGGAGGAGGGTGTAGTTATGTGCCTATATATATATATAATATAATATAAAATAAAAATATTATATATATATTATATAATTATAATAACAAACCAACCCCTTTTGAAAAAATTTAATCCAAAAATGTGTTATCTATATATATATAATATAATACAAAAAAAAATATAAATATATTTTTATTTATATAAATGTATTAAAAAGTGTCGGCGGTAAAAGTCGGCCCACGCGTCTCGTTTTCGCGGGCAGCTCTTTGGTTCTGAGATGTGGGCCGTGGAGGCGGCAGCCGGGTCTCCGTTCTGAAAAGTGGGCCATAGGTTTTTTTTTTTTTTGTATATCTGGGACGACGCGTATGTCTGACGCACTGGATTTTGTCCTGCGAGTGCCATGTCTCAGCCAGAAAGCCCGGTCCATGAAGACCATCGCTATGAGCACCAACTCAGAATGGAACGCCATGCAGGCCCCTGTAGACCCCCAGCACTGAAGGTTCTAAAGGAACTCTAACAGGTTCCTCACATGTTGACCGTATGATTGGCGAAACAGCAGAATCCCCATCTGGGTGGAGTTTGCATGTCGTCCGCGTGGGTTTCCTCCGGGTTCCTCCCACGGTCCAAACACATGGATCCAGGTCAGTTGAGTTCTCCAAATTGCCCCATATAGAGTGTCGGTGTGAGTGTGTTTCCAGTGATAGATTGCCCCCGTCCGGGTGTATCCCCAGCCCCGAGACGTTCCCCCCGGGGGTGGGGAAAACCCCCCGGGACCCCAAAAAGAGGATGAAGGGAAGATAAGGGGGTTTGGTGTAAACCCTGGGGGAGTTCTGTTCTCCCCCTTTCCGGGGGTTTCCTCGACAGTCCAAAAAAAGCCCAGCCCAAAATTCCCCATATAAATGTGTGATAGATTGGCCCTGTCCTGGGTGTATCTGC
>JAFMOC010000094.1:1322500-1344138 GCA_019802505.1 Corydoras sp. C115 | reverse complement strand
TTTTCACAAACAAAAATATATATATATTTTAGGGGGTCTTTAGAGCAGCCGATTCCCTTGAACCCCTGTTTTTGGAGTGGGGGAAAATTGGGACCTGGGGAAAACTACATGGACATGAAACGGGGAAACTGGGGGGTGCAGTATACGGGGTTTTCCTTTCCCGGGACCAAACTTTCTGTTTTCCCCTACCAGGGTCGCGGGGGGGTTTTCCCCCTCCCTATCCGGGGAGAACGTTTCGGCGCTGGAAAATCACCCGGACGGACCCCAAATCCATCCGGGGCCCCACTCACTCAAAACCACACACTCTAATGGGAAATTTGGAGACTCATTGCCCAAAGTTTTTGGACTATGGGGGGAAACCGGAAACCCAGGAAACCCACAGGGACACTTGGAACATGGAACTCCCCCCAGTGGGGATTCGAACCTGGTTTCCCAGCACTGAACCCAAAAACATTTACTCACACCATGATAGGAAAAACTTTTCTGTGTGCAGGCCAGACTTCACAGCAGGGTTTTTTTTTCGGGTCCTGAGGCGAGGTGCAGGTGCGTGCAGATCCAGAACGTTCCTCAGCAGAAATGAAATCCAGACCCGTCCACGTCGGTGCTCTCGCTGTGCAGAAATGTGTCTCTAAGCTTTTCGTTCCTTAACCGCTGCCACTTGGATCCGGAGCTACCTGCGGCGCGCCGATCTGAACCAGGACGGAAAGATGAGCTACGACGAGGTGCAGCACCTCCTCCAGATGATCAACATCGACCTGAACGAGCAGTACGCCCGCGCGCTCTTTAAGGTGCGGGGACCTGTCTGTCTGTCTGTGTCTTTGTCCTGCATCTCTTCTTATTTCGTCTCTTTAGCGCTCCTTCATTCCTTCTGTCTGCTTCTAAACTAGGGCTGTATTCAACTACAGATTTTCATAGTCGAATCTGATTCGTCAGATTTTCCCTATAGTCGACTGATAGTTGAATCCGTTAAAATTTCACCACAAGATGGCGTTATAAGCGTGGTTTTTAAAAAAGATTTTTTAAATATATTTTACTTGTTTTTCTAGAGCACCGTAAAAGGGATCCCCTAAAAAAAAACTAGAAATTATGATAATTTTATTTGACAAAAGGCTATATATATAACGAAAACAAAGACATTTCATGTAAAAACTAATGCTTAGCAGCAGCCATGGGCGCCCCCATGTGGTCAAAAATGGTACATTCGACTATGAGGTTCATAGTCGACTACGGTTCTCCGAATCGAATCGTCGAATCAGCGAATATTGCAGCTCACCCCCTATTCTAAACATTGGAATCTAGATTTCGGAATTTTGTTGGGAGTTATGGCGGCACGGTGGCTTAGTGCTTTAGCATGTTCTCCTCCAGAATTGGGATTCGAACCTAGTGCTGAGAGGAGAACATGCTAAACCACTAAGCCACTGTGCCGCCCCCTTTTTATTTTATTTCATTAATTTATTTTTTCTACAGACGGCTTAGTGGTTTAGCACGTTCTCCTCTCAGCGCTAGGGATTCCCGGTTCGAATCCCCATCTGGGTGGAGTTTCCATGTTCTCCCCGTGTCTGCGTGGGTTTCCTCCGGGTTCTCCGGTTTCCTCCCACAGTCCAAAAACATGGATCAAGTCAATTGAGTTCTCCAAATTGCCCCATATCTTAGTGGTTAGCATGTTCTCCTCTCAGCCATAAGGATTCCCGGGTGGAATCCCAATCTGGCTGGAGTTTCCATGTTCTCCCCGTGTCCGCGTGGGTTTCCTCCGGGTTGCCAAATATAAATGTAAATGTAATGACTTGTTGTGGCGCGCCGTACCCTTCTGCTTTTAAAAATCAGGGTTCGGTTCGCTTGATTGTCCTTAAAAAGTCCTGCCCCCTCCGCCCACCCACCCCCGACCCATTACCCCCCACCCACCCCCGACCCATTACCCCCCACACTGTATCAGGTGACTCTCAGCTGCACGGCGAAACCGTTTATGAGTTGGATGTGAAATGGTAGTTAAAATAAGACTCAGAGATCATACGCTCATAATTATTTCTCGTGCTAATCCCAGTGTCCAGTTCCTCTGACTCATGCTTTCTTCTGCACATGTGATTATACAGTACCGGTCAAAAGTTTGCACACGCCTCCGTTATGCTCCAGTTATTGTCCACTTTATAAGTTCCACTTATTGGTCTACGTTTCCAGACTGTCCATCTAACTGTGTACTGTGTACGTCCCCTTTACTCTGTTCTAATGGTCAGGACCCCACTAGTACCCCCACAGAGCAGGGGTTATTGGGTTGGTGCATTAGTCCTATCCCAGCAGTGTCACTGAGGTGGAGAAATGAAACTACAGACTAGGCTCGCGGGGGAGGGGGGTTCTCCATGCCCATCCAGGGGAGAACGTTTTGGGCGCTGGGCAGATACACCCAGGACAGGGCGCCAATCTATAGCTGGACACACACTCACTCACAGAAACACTCAATGGGGCAATTTGGAGAATTCAATTGACCTTGATCCATGTTTTTTTTGGACTGTGGGAGGAAACCGGAGAACCCGGAGGAAATCCACGTGGACACGGGGAGAACATGGAAACTCCTCCCAGATGGGGATTCGAACCGGGAACCCCTAGTGCTGAGAGGAGAACGTGCTAACCACTAAGCCACCGTGCCGCCCATATATATATATATATATATACACACACACAGTCATATGCAAAAGTTTGGGCACCCCTTTTAATCTTAATTTTCAGTACTCTATATGGGGCAGTTTGGAGAACTCAATTGACTTGATCCATGTTTTTGGACTGTGGGAGGAAACCGGAGAACCCGGAGGAAATCCACGTGGACACGGGGAGAACATGGAAACTCCTCCCAGATGGGGATTCGAACCGGGAATCCCTTGAGCTGAGAGGAGAACATGCTAAACCACTAAGCCACCGTGCCGCCCTGTCCGTAAACATCCATCCATTCAAACTATTATGGATTGCATTATCTTGCGCTTTATCCTCTATTAAGGTCGCGTGGGGGGGGGGGTTCCCCATGCCCAACCAGGGGAGAACGTTTCGGGAGCTGGGCAGATACACCCAGGACAGGACGCCAATCCATCACTGGACACACACTCACTCACACAGACACACTCTATATGGGGCAATTTGGAGAACTCAATTGACCTTTATCCATGTTTTTGGACTGTGGGAGGAAACCGGAGAACCCGGAGGAAACCCATGTGGACACGGGGAGAACATGAAAAAAACTCCACCCAGATTGGGATTCGAACCGGGAATCCCTAGAGCTCAGAGGAGAACATGCCAACCACTAAGCCACCGTGCCGATTAATTTGAATAGGAGTGAATTTATTTGTATAGAACATTCTCAGGGTTCTCTGTGTCTCTGTCCTGTGCTTTGGTGCAGAAGTGTGACCGGTCATGTGACGGACGTTTGGACCCCGTGGAGATCGAGGAGTTCTGTAGGGAGCTGATGAGGCGGCCGGAACTGGACGCCGTGTTTCGGCATTACTCCAGTAACGGCTGCGTGCTCACCACTTTGGAGCTGAGGGACTTCCTGGGGGACCAGGGCGAGGACGCCTCCCTGAGCCACGCCCAGAAACTCATCCACACCTACGAGTTCAACGACTGGGGTACTGGAACCACACCCCAATGCATCATTCACCTTTAGCACCTCTCAGTGCCGCGAAACCAGCTTCAAATCCCGATCCGGGTGGAGTTTCCACGTTCTCTCCGTGTCCACGTGGGCTTCCTCCGGGTTCTCCTGCTCATAAACAACCTTTGTTCATAAGGGATTATACTCAACATGGTATCCTTTGTTACCATAACAACCATTATGGTTGACTACCATTATAGTAGTCATTCATTCATTCATTCATTATCTCCCGCTTTATCCTCTATTAGGGTCGCGGTGGGGGGGGGGGGGTTCCCCATGCCCATCCCCATCCAGAGGAGAACGTCTCGGGCGCTGGGCGGATACACCCAGGACAGGGCGCCAATCCATCGCTGGGCACACACTCACTCACACAGACACACTCTATATGGGGCAATATTTGAGAATTCAATTGACTTGATCCATGTTTTTGGACTGTGGGAGGAAACCGGAGAACCCGGAGGAAACCCACGCAGACACGGGGAGAACATGGAAACTCCACCCAGATGGGGATTCGAACCGGGAATCCCTAGTGCTGAGAGGAGAACATGCTAACCACTAAGCCACCGTGCCACCTATAGTAGTCATAACAACCATTATTTATGAAAGATTATTGTAGTCATGGTAACCGATGTTCATAAGGGATTATAGTAGACATGGCAACCATTGTTTATGAGGGATTATAGTAGTCATGGTAACCGATGTTCATAAGGGATTATAGTAGACATGGCAACCATTGTTTATCAGGGATTATAGTAGTCATGGCAACCATTATTTATGAAAGATTATTGTAGTCATGGTAACCGATGTTCGTAAGTGATTATAGTAGACATGGAAACCATTGTTTTACGATGGATTATGGTAGTCAAGGCAACCGTTGCTTATTGTAGTCATGGCAACAATTGTTTATGAGGGATTATTTGTAGTCATCGCAACCATTGTTTTTGAGGGATTATAGTGTTGACATGAAAACCATTGTTTATGAGGGATTATAGTAGTCATGGCAACCATTGTTCATAAGAGATTATACTAGTGTTGTCAAAATTGTTTATAAGGGATTATAGTAGTCGTGGCAACCGATGTTCATAAGGAATTATTGTAGACATGGCAACCATTGCTTACGAGGGATTATAGTGGTCATGGCAACCATTATTTATGAGGGATTATTTGTAGTCATGGCAACCATTGTTTATGAGGGATCATATTAGTTGTGGCAACCGTTGTTTATAAGGGATTATAGTAGACATGGCAACCATTGCTTACAAGGGCTTATAGTAGTCATGGCAACCATTATTTATGAGGGATTTTTTTGTAGTCATGGCAACCATTGTTTATGAGAGATCATACTAGTTGTGGCAACCGTTGTTCATAAGGAATTATTGTGGACATGGCAACCATTGCTTACGAGGGTTTATAGTAGTCATGGCAACCATTATTTATAAGGGATTATTTGTAGTCATGGCAACCATTATTTATGAGGGATTATTTGTACTCATGGCAACCATTGTTTATGAGGGATCATACTAGTTGTGGCAACCGTTGTTTATAAGGGATTATAGTAGATGTGAAAACCATTGTTTATGTAGGATTATAGTAGTCATGGCAACCGTTTTTTATGAGGGATTATTTGTACTCATGGCAACCATTGTTTATGAGCGATCATACTAGTTGTGGCAACCGTTGTTTATAAGGGATTATAGTAGACGTGAAAACCATTGTTTATGTAGGATTATAGTAGTCATGGCAACCGTTTTTTATGAGGGATTATTTGTAGTCATGGCAACCATTTTTTATTTTGTCGACTCATTTTTACATACAGGTTTTGCGGTTCTCTCCCACCGTTAAAAAATGTGGATTTACTGACGTTCCATCCATCTGCTTTATCCCTCTACTAGGGTGGGGGTTGGATCTCCTCATGGCCATCCAGGAGAGAACAATTCAGACGCTGGGTAGATAAACCCTTAGATAGGGGCAATTTAGAACCGCCACTTCACCTTGAATCCATGTTTTTAGACTTTTTAGACATGGAAACTCCTCTTAGCTCGGGATCTGAGGGGCGACCGTGCTCTGCCAGACAGGGGAATCCGGAGGGAGGCCTCATCCACATGTTCTGATCTGTTTGTGCCGTTCAGCCCAGAAGAACCTGTTCATGACCCTGAATGGCTTCGCCATGTACATGCTCTCCAGCGAGAACGACGTCTTGAACCCGGACCACAGACGCGTGTATCAGGACATGAGCCGGCCGCTCGCCCACTACTTCATCTCGTCATCGCACAACACCTACCTCACTAAAGATCAGGTGACCAGCGAGAGCAGCACGGAACCGTACATCAGGTACAGACTGACCACACACACACACACACACACACACACACACACACACACACTCAGTATGTCCTGCTTCAGTGCACAGTAGAGCTACAGGGGCAATCATGACCTCCGGGTTCTCCGGTTTCCTCCCACAGTCCAAAAACATGGATCAAGTCAATTGAGTTCTCCAAATTGCCCCATATAGAGTGTGTCTGTGAGTGAGTGTACGCCCAGTGATAGATTGGCGTCCTGTCCTGGGTGTATCTGCCCAGCGCCCGAGACGTTCTCCCCTGGATGGGCATGGGGAACCCCACCGCGACCCTAATATAGGATAAAGCGGGAGATAATGAATGAATGAATGAATATATACAAATGGGGCAGCACGGTGATTTAGTGGTTTAGCATGTTCTCCTCTCAGTGCTGGGGATTCCCGGTTTAAATCCCCATCTGGGTGGAGTTTCTATGTTCTCCCCGTGTCCCCGTGGGTTTCCTCCAGGTTCTCCGGTTTCCTCCCACAGTCCAAAAACATGGATCAAGTCAATTGAGTTCTCCAAATTGCCCCATATAGAGTGTGTCTGTGTGAGTGAGTGTACGCCCAGCGATGGATTGGCGCCCTGTCCTGGGTGTATCTGCCCAGCGCCCGAGACGTTCTCCCCTGGATGGGCATGGGGAACCCCACCGCGACCCTAATAGAGGATAAAGCGGGAGATAATGAATGAATGAATGAATATATACAAATGGGGCAGCACGGTGATTTAGTGGTTTAGCATGTTCTTCTCGCAGCTCTAGGGATTCCCGGTTCGAATCCCCATCTGGGTGGAGTTTCTATGTTCTCCCCGTGTCCCTGTGGGTTTCCTCCGGGTTCTCCGGTTTCCTCCCACAGTCCACAAACATGGATCAAGTCACTTGAGTTCTCCAAATTGCCCCATATAGAGTGTGTATGTCTGTGTGAGTGAGTGTGTGTCCAGCGATGGATTGGCACCCTGTCCTGGGTGTATCTGCCCAGCGCCCGAAACGTTCTCCCCTGGATGGTCATGGGGAACCCCACCGCGACCCTAATAGAGGATAAAGCGGGAGATAATGAATGAATGAATGAATATAATTTTATTTTATTTTATTTTTTTACACATTCATTCTCTTTATTATAATGTAATCCGGATCCCGGATGGGTTAAATGTGGAGGACTAATTCCTCTGTGTGTAGGTACTGTAGGCAAAAAAATCACTTTCCGTGATTCTCAGACGCGTGAAGCATGTGTCAGATCTTGTTTTGAATGTGATCCCCGGACGTTCTAGAGTGTTGGTGTGTTTGTGTCAGGGCGTTGAATCAGGGCTGCCGCTGTGTGGAGCTGGACTGCTGGGACGGGGATAAAGGCGAACCTGTGATCTATCACGGACACACGCTCACCTCCAAAGTAACCTTTAAAGAGGTCATCGAAACCATCGCTCAGTATGCCTTCAAGGTAAGAACCCACTCACAGGTGTGTGGGCTGCGGGTGGTGACCGGAGAACCGCAAACACTGAACCTCAACATGCTTTCAAAGACCGAGACACAAATTCCAAATATACAAGATATATATATATATATATATATATATATATATATATATATATATATATATATATATATATATAAATAAATAAATAACATAAATATATACACACAGTCATTTTGTAAAGAGGAAAGGTCCTTCATCCTTCATCCCCAAAAATACCTTCATCCAGGAACTGATTAAAAGCTACAGGAAGCGACTAGAGGCTGTTATTTTTACAAAAAGAAGGATCTGCTAAATATTAACTCAGTGATTCTCTATTATTTTCTGTTAAGCCCGCCCTAGGAAGAAGAAAACTTTTTGCGCCCCCCCCCCCCCCCACACACACACACGCTCGCACACTCACACCCCCCCCACATGACAAAATGGGGTGAAAAATTATTTTTACACGCCCACTGTAGTATTATTTGTTTATAAGTTTGTTATAAGTGCACCTCTTTTATAATAATGTCTCCTTATTAACAATAAAGAAAACAAAAAGGAAAGAAATATAGATCAACTTAGAACAGAATAATCATTTTATTAACTTTGTTTTTTTAGTTTGTAACAGAAACGAATGAAATCCTTATTTAAACCGGAAACTGACTGCCATTTGATACTGAAAAATGAAATGAAATAAAATCAATAAATAATAATAAATTCAAATTTATCAGCAACATTAATTCTGGAGCACAATTCATTATTAACACTTTAACCTACAAAACTAAAATAAATACAACAATTTGTGCTGTTTTTTTTTTTTATTATTATCAAAATGAGTAAGTCAGAACTAATGTCTCCAACGTGTCCGTTTTGCAGCACAGCTTTTCTGGAGCAGCTTTCATAAAGCGGGATGATTGCTGATTCTGCGCGTCACGTTTACGATTTAAAAACTCAAGCGGTTATCAGCATGATTGGGGTGTAATGTCTTTAAGTGACGCCTTCATTTATTTGGCTTCACGCTGTCCACTGCCAACATTTAAAGACACTGAAGACACGCCGGTCTTTCTTCGTCTCCCTTCGTTACAGTGAAGTTACAGTTACAGTGAAGTTACAGTTACAGTGAAGTTACAGTTACAGTGAAGCCAGGCGCTACATTCGCTTCGACATTTAGTTTTCGGTTGACTGTAGTTGCTCTCATTATCTTCGTCTCTCTCCGTCATTCCTGTTAAATATTTCTCCATGTTGTATCTTGAGGGTTTGTTCAGTACACTTAATATCACTTGTTTTGTGATTTCTTGTTATGCGCCCCCCCATGCACCACACTGCGCCCCCCCAGGGGGGCACGCCCCACTATTTGAGAAGCACTGCATTAATGTCACTTTTCATACTTTTGCACCTGTCATATTTAGGTTTAATGCATATTGCACATTTTCTGTTAGTACAATAAACCTCATTTCAATCCTGAAATATTAATGTGTCCATCAGTTATTAGATATATCAAACTGAAATGGCTGTTGCAAACACCCAAATATTTAGAACTGAAAATTAAGATTAAAAGGGGCGCCCAAACTTTTGCATATGACTGTGTGTGTGTATATATATATATATATATATATATATATATATATATATATATATATATATATATATATATATATATGGGCAGCATGGTGGCTTAGTGGTTGGCACGTTCTCCTCTCAGGGCTAGGGATTCCCGGTTCGTATCCCCGTTTCCATGTTCTCCCCGTGTCCGCATGGGTTTCCTCCGGGTTCTCCGGTTTCCTCCCACAGTCCAAGAAACATGGATCAAGTCAATTGAATTCTTCAAATTGCCCCATATAGAGTGTGTCTGTGTGAGTGAGTGTGTGTCCAGTGATAGATTGGCGCCCTGTCCTGGGTGTATCTGCCCAGCGCCCGAGATGTTCTCCCCTGGATGGGCATGGGAACCCCCCCACCCGCGACCCTAGTAGAGGATAAAGCAGAAGATAATGGATGATGGATGGATCTGTTTGGTAGACCAGCAAGAAGGGAGTCTGTAGTCGAGTCTGGAAGTGACGAGACTGTAAATCTCATTTAATTCTCTTGTATTTCTCTCCAGACATCTCCGTTTCCTCTGATCCTGTCTCTGGAGAATCATTGTTCTGTGGAGCAGCAGGCCGTCATGGCTCAGCACCTGCGCTCCATCCTCGGGTCGGCTCTCCTCACCGAGCCTGTCAGCAACCACACTCTGAACCAGCTTCCATCACCAAAGGTCTTACCCCGTCTCATTCCTTCATTATTTATTCATTATCTATACTAACAGATCTGAAGTGGATCTGCATACTGAGGGTATTGAAGACATCGTGTCTCATACAGACCAACATTAAAACATGAGTGTAACAGCCGTCCCGTTGCAGGAGCTCAAAGGCCGCATTCTGATAAAGGCCAAGAAGCTGAGTGGTCAGCTGGAGAAGATCGACAGCACTGCCAGCTTCACGTCCAGCTCCGACGAAGAGACCGGGAGCGGAAACAAAAACCAAAGCAAAAAAGATCCTGGAAAAGTGAGTGGCACTGAAGTGGAATTGTGGTCCACATTATCCATCCATTATCTTCAGCTTTATCCTCTATTAGGGTCGCAGGGGGGGGGGGGGGGGCACTGGGCAGATACACCCAGGACAGGGCGCCAATCCATCAGTGGACACACACTCACTCACACAGACATAAACACACTCTATATGGGGCAATTTTGAAAGTTCAATTGACTTGATCCATGTTTTTAGACTGTGGGAGGAAACCGGAGAACCCGGAGGAAACCCACACAGACATGGGGAGAACATGGAAACTCCACCCAGATGGGGATTCGAACCGTGAATCCCTAGAGCTGAGAGGAGAACATGCTAACCACTAAGCCACCGTGCCGCCTATTATTAATTAATTAATAATCCATTCATTCATTATCTCCCTCTTTATCCTCTACTAGGGTCGCGGGGGGGTTCCCCATGCCCATCCAGGGGAGAACGTCTCGGGCGCTGGGCAGATACACCCAGGACAGGGCGCCAATCTATCACTGGTCACACACTCACTCACACAGACACACACTCTATATGGGGCAATTTGGAGAACTCAACTGACCTTGATCCATGTTTTTGGACTGTGGGAGGAAACCAGAGAACCCGGAGGAAACCCACGCAGACACGGGGAGAACATACTTTATTAAATATGTGTTAAGGGCGGCACGGTGGCTTAGTGGTTTAGCATGTTCTCCTCGAAGCGCTGGGGATTCCCGGTTCGAATCCCAATCTGGGTGGAGTTTCCATGTTCTCCCCGTGTCCGCGTGGGTTTCCTCCGGGTTCTCCGGTTTCCTCCCACAGTCCAAAAACATGGATCAAGGTCAATTGAGTTCTCCAAATTGCTCCATATAGAGTGTGTCTGTGTGAGTGAGTGTGTGTCCAGTGATAGATTGGCGCCCTGTTCTGGGTGTATCTGCCCAGCGCCTGAAACGTTCTCCCCTGAGTGAAGGGGAACAAGACTTCCCTCCCCCCCCCACACACACACACACTCACACCCCTAGTATAGACTGTGTGGAATATAATGAATGAATGAATGTTAAGGCCTCATGACTTTATTTATTCATTCATTCATTATCGCGGGGGGGGGGGTGGCGGGGTTCTCCATGCCCATCCAGGGGAGAACGTTTTGGGCGCTGGGCAGATACACCCAGGACAGGACACCAATCTATCACTGGACACACACTCACTCACACAGACACACTCTATATGGGGCAATTTGGAGAACTCAATTGACTTGATCCATGTTTTTGGACTGTGGGAGGAAACCGGAGAACCCGGAGGAAACCCATGCGGACACAGGGAGAACATGGAAACTCCATCCAGATGGGGATTCGAACCGGGAATCCCTAGCGCTGAGAGGAGAACGTGCCAACCACTAAGCCACCGACTTTATTTACGTTTTTAAAAGTATTTTCTGGTTATTATTACTCAGTCCGTTGTTATTTTAAGCTGGATCTATATTTTTTATTTCTTGTAGGAATGCTTCTGATGTTCTATAATCTTTGTGTCTTTCTCTTTTAGCCCGTGTGTTCTAAGATAAGCCCCGAGTTGTCTGATCTGGTGGTGTACTGTTGCAGTGTATCATTTCCCGGGTTTGACGCCGCCAGTCAGCGACCCCCTAGTGAGATGTCCTCTTTCTCTGAGAATGAGGCCCTCAAACACATCAAAGACTCTGGTGAGCGAAACCCCGTCTTCATTCAGTACAGTTTAAGATGTTGCTTTTGTTGTTCTGCAGGTTTCATATAGCGGGGCAGGGGCGGCACAGTGGGGCGGCAAGGTGGGGCAAGCAATATGGCACTGGGATTAGCACCTTTAAATAAAATGAATAAACATATTCATTCATTCATCATCTTCCGCTTTATCCTCTATTAGTGTCGCGGGGTGGAGGGGGGGGGCTCCCCATGTCCATCCAGGGGAGAACGTTTCGGGCGCTGGGCAGATACACCCAGGACAGGACGCCAATCCATCGCTGGGCACACACTCACTCACACACACACTCTATATGGGGCAATTTGGAAAATTCAATTGACTTGATCCATGTTTTTGGACTATGGGAGGAAACCGGAGAACCCGGAGGAAACCCACGCGGACACGGGGAGACCATAGAAACACCCAGATGGGGATTCGAACCGGGAATCCCTAACGCTGAGAGGAGAACATGTTAACCACTAAACCAACATGAGTAGGAAAAACCAACCATCCATTATCTTCCGCTTTATCCTATATTAGGGTCGTGGGGTGGGGGGGGGTTCTCCATGCCCATCCAGAGGAGAACGTTTCAGGCGCTGGGCAGGTACACCCAGGACAGGACACCAATCTATCACTGGACACACACTCACTCACACACACTTTATATGGGGCAATTTTAGAGAACTCAAATAACTTGATCCATGTTTTTGGACTGTGGGAGGAAACCGGAGAACCCGGAGGAAACCCACGCGGACACGGGGAGAACATGGAAACTCCACCCAGATTGGGATTCGAACCGGGAATCCCTAGCGCTGAGAGGAGAACATGTTAACCACTAAGCCACCTAAATAAACATATCACTTCTGTAAAATGTTATTGTAAGTCCGAGCCCTAATCCTATCCCGGCTGTTATTGCATTGCTCGCCGGTCTCCTGCCTGCACCATCAGACCTCGGCTGCTGATTCCAAACTTCAAAGACTAGACTTCAAAGTCAAGTATGTTGTCATAACTGAAATGCACAGTAATGAAATTGCATGTCCGTGGGGTTCAGTGGGGCGTGGTCACTCCATGGATACGGCTTTTTGCTCATGTCCCTTTAGGGGCTCCGTAAAAAACTAAAAAAGAAAGAAAGATAAAGAAAAGAAATAAAATGAATTAATGAATTTAATTCAAAATAAAATAAAATACACAAGTGTCGTGCATTGAACAATGAACAGGGGTGGTTTTAATATATATATATATATATATATATATGAATAAAGCTTAAGGAATACCGTATTTTCCGGACTATAAGGTGCACCTAAAAGCCTAAAATGTTCCCAGAAATCGGACGTGCGCCTTATAATCCCGTGCGCCTTATACGTGTACTGAGTTCCAAAATTCTATAAGAGTATTGTTGTGCGACCGGGTGGTTTTTTTCCACACATCGCCGTCACTGCAGAAAAAGCCGAGTGAAGAAAATTAATTCGGAGCTTGCCGTCACTCCGGGAGGATTAAATAAAGAACTACGACTGCTGGACATCGGTGTAAACGGGGCGTTTAAAGTAAAGTCGCGGGCGGCGTGGGAGCGATGGATGATAGACGGTGAACACACGTTTACTAAAACTCGGAGGCGGCGGCGGGGCGAGTTACGGCACCGTCTGTGGATGGGTTGTGGATGCCTGGGCTGAGGTTTCTGCCGTGACCGTCGTCCGAGCTTTCACGAAAGCCGGCATCGTCGCCGAACGGCCGCCCGGCGACAAGACGGACTCGGACATCGATGAGGGGGAACCGGGAGTGCTCGATAGAGAACCAGCTTTTTAATTCAGACACAGAAGACGAGGACTTTGATGGATTTGTGGGAGAAGAGATTAAAATAATGTGTTTTGTTCAGTAGTAGAATAAACTTCAATTATAAATCAGCGTTTTTCATCCTTTACTTTTCTTGTAGATCGTATGTTTTAGCGAGTGCCTTATAATACAGAGCCGTACAGAATAAGTACCGTACAGAGATAGAGTCCCTAATTCAGACTGCGCCTTATAGTACGGTGCGTCCTATACGTGGGTCAAATACAGAAATAGAGTCCGTAATTCAGACTGCACCTTATAGTACGGTGCGCCTTATACGTGGGTCAAATACAGAAATAGAGTCCGTAATTCAGACTGCGCCTTATAGTACGGTGCGTCTTATACGTGGGGCAAATACAGAAATAGAGTCCGTAATTCAGACTGCGCCTTATAGTACGGTGCGTCTTATACGTGACTCAAATACAGAAATAGACCCCGTAATTCAGACTGCGCCTTATAGTACGGTGCGCCTTATACGTGGGGCAAATACAGAAATAGACCCCGTAATTCAGACTGCGCCTTATAGTACGGTGCGTCTTATGGTCCGTAAAATATGGTAGTAAAAAGCGCGTGTGAGTATTATTTCTTTGTAGGAAACATAATTTTTTTTATTGAGTTTTTATTTAAGGTTTACAAAGACAACATGTTTTCTGGTTTTCTCTGATGCTGTCGTCATTCAGCAGTTCATTTTGTGACATTGCGTTGTGTTCTTCACAGGGAAACTTTTTGTAAGACATAACAGCAGACAGCTAAGTCGGATTTACCCATCGGGCCAGAGGTTGCAGTCGTCCAACTACGATCCACAGGACATGTGGAATGGAGGTTGTCAGATGGGTGAGTCTTCTGTAATGAAAATCATTCATTCATTCATCCATTATCTCCCGCTTTATCCTCTATTAGGGTTGCGGTGGGGTTCCCCATGCCCATCCAGGGGAGAATGTCTCGGGTGCTGGGCAGATAGACCCAGGACAGGGCGCCAATCCATCGCTGGGCACACACTCACTCACACAGACACACTCTATATGGGGCAATTTAGAGAACTCAATTAACTTGATCCATGTTTTTGGACCGTGGGAGGAAACCGGAGAACCCGGAGGAAACCCACGCGGACACGGGGAGAACATGGAAACTCCACCCAGATGGGGATTCGAACCGGGAATCCCTAGCGCTGAGAGGCGAACGTGCTAACCACTAAGCCAGATCAGATCAGAGATTTTCAAATTAGAAACAAAGAATGAATAATTACGTTCATATTATTTACATCTATTTGCAGAGCGTCTTAAAAATCATTTTTTTAAATGATGTATTGACATTTATATAACGTTTATATTAAGATCTTCCTTTCAGCCACCTGTGGTCCTGTTTGATGTATTTCTGTCTTAACAGAACACTGTTTTACGAACAAAGTTGAAACGTCTGGTTAGCTGTTCCCTGTTTATGAAGCATGAGCAAATATCTGACTCATGGTTGACTTTGGTTTAACAACATAAAAAAAACTAGAACACTAATATTTGCATTAAAAAGCCTTTTGGGGATTAAAGGCCCTGCGTTGCATTCACACGCGGGAGCAGAACGTGTAAGCAGTGAGTTAAACGTGGTGGATTTTATTTGCACCACTTGATGGATTTACGTTCTCCACTTCGTTCTCAGTGGCTCTGAACTTCCAGACACCAGGAGAGCAAATGGATTTGAACCGGGTCGTTTCCTCTCCAACGGGAGATGTGGATATGTGTTAAAACCAGACTTCCTGTGTCATCCGAAATCCAACTTTAACCCTGAGAACACAGGTGGGGGACCTGGACACATACCCACCCAACTCACCATACGGGTCAGCGGCATCTCCCTTCTCTTTCTCTTTGTTAGTCTCATTTCTTCTGAACGTTCTGTAATGAATTGCATTATTTAGATGCATGTTGAAAAAGCTAAATAATGTCGAATTGCACTGTTTCTACACTGAACATGCGCAAAAACAAAGCTCTGCCCTTTTCGTTCCTGCGCAGGTGATTTCTGCCCAGCAGTTACCTAAACTCAACACCCACAAGGCCAACTCCATTGTGGACCCTCAGGTTTGGGTGGAGATCCATGGAGTGTCTATTGATAAAGCACGAGCCAAAACACACCGTATAGACAACAATGGTGCGCAAACTTTATTCATTATTTTAAATGATTTTTTTATTGTCTTTTCAGCACGACATCAAACATCTACATTATACATAATTATACATATCTATATACACACACAAAACAAAAACAAAATAAATAAATAAATAAAATTATATATAATATATATATATATATATATATATATATATATATATATAAACAAATAAAATTAAAAAAATTACAGAAATATAAGAAACTTAAAACAAAATGTACAGTATAAATAAGATACAGCGTTATACTCAGGTATTGGTGCGCAAACTTTATTCATTTTTTTTATTATTTATTTTATTTTCAGCACGACCTCAAACATCTACATAATTATACATACCTATATATCTCACAAAAGAAATGTGTATATATATATATATATATATATATATATATATATATATATATATATATATATATATTATATATATATATATATATATATATATTTATATTTATTATTATTTTTTTTTTTTTTTTTATTTTATTTATATATATTTTTGTTTTATGTATATTTATATATATATATATATATATATATATATATATATATATATATATATATATCCATTATCTTCCACTTTATCCTCTATTAGGGTCGCGGGGGGGTTCCCCATGCCCATCCAGGGGAGAATGTCTCGGGCGCTAGGCAGATACACCCAGGACAGGGCGCCAATCTATCGCTGGGCACACACTCACTCACAAAAACTCACTCTTTACGGGGCAATTTGGAGAATTCAATAGACTTTGAATAGACTAGATCCATATTTTTGGACTGTGGGAGGAAACCGGAGAACCCGGAGGAAACCCACACAGACACGGGGAGAACATGGAAACTCCACCCAGATGAGGACAAGATGCAAAAGACAGCGTTATACTAAGGTATTGGTGTTCAAACTTTATTTATTTTTATGATGGTGACCCCAAAGAAAATGCTTCAACTAGTGTGCTTTGGTCACTGGGTTTATCTGGACCGATGTTGAAGAGCGTGGCCATCGGGATCAAGGGAAAGAACGAGAATAAACCCAGGATCATGAATGAGGTGCAAAAGTGCTCTTGGTGTTTATTAAAGTTAAAAATCCTCCATCAAAAAAAAGACGACAAAGTAATTTCAAGATATCTCCATTTCTTTACAGTCCACAACAACCTTTATCAATTTTACCACAAATTTTTATTTTCATTGTCCTTAGAAGTGTTTGCCCCACAGAGTCCCACTAACGGTCAGATGCGCTCCTCTCTCCTCCACCTACTACCCCTTTACATAATATTATGAAATGATGAATCATGAGTTTTAAACACACCGATGCCGATGATGCGGCCTGGGTGTGCACCGTCATTCCACCGAAAATAGAACGTACGGAAATACTTACGCTAACTAAAGTTTATTCTGGTGTAAGTGATCAAACAAGTCATGTGGCTGATATAATGATATCACTTCCCATCAGTGAAGTCACAGCAAAACAATGCCATGCATTCAGAATCATGTTCCAGTTTCCCAGCATGCCACATTCCAATGTCCATCAAATTCTAGGGTGGAATAAATACGGCTGATCTAATTCAGGAGCTTGGAGTCTGGAGCTTTACTCCTTCGTCTTGGAGACAAGGACAGTCATAGGTTTGTGGTTCCAGAACCAGCCTTGTGACCTGAAGATCCCCCCCCCCCCACCACCACCACCATGAGTACAGCAGACAAAATAGATCATCCATCCATTCATTCATTATCTCCCGCTTAATCCTCTATTAGGGTCGTGGGGGGGTTCCCCATGCCCATCCAGGGGAGAACGTTTCGGGCGCTGGGCAGATACACCCAGGACAGGGCGCCAATCCATCGCTGGGCACACACTCACTCACACACACACTCTATATGGGGCAATTTGGAGAACTCAATTGACTTGATCCATGTTTTTGGACTGTGGGAGGAAACCCACGCGGACACGGGGAGAACATGGAAACTCCACCCAGATGGGGATTCGAACCGGGAATCCCTAGCGCTGAGAGGAGAACATGTCAACCACTAAATAGATCACTTCACCTTAAAGTCTGCCCATCATGAAAATACTGTGTGTCACTTCCAGTGATAGATTGGCGCCCTGTCCTGGGTGTATCTGCCCAGCGCCCGAAACGTTCTCCCCTGGATGGGCATGGGGAACCCCCCCCCCCCCCCCCCAAATACACCCAGGTCAGGGCGCCAATCTATCTCTGGGCACACACTCACTCACACAGACACACTCTATATGGGGCAATTTGGAGAACTCAATTGACTTGATCCATGTTTTTGGACTGTGGGAGGAAACCGGAGAACCCGGAGGAAACGCACACGGACACGGGGAGAACATGGAAACTCCACCCAGATGGGGATTCGAACCGGGAATCCCTAGAGCTGAGAACATGCTAACCACTAAGCCACCGTGCCGCCCTTATTTTATTATATATATTTTGTTCTTATATTAAAAGAATATGAATATATTGTAAGCATGTAGGGAAGACCGTGTGGTACAGAAGTTCTGATGTCACAAACTATGCTGATCATGTCTAGAAATGAACTTACAGTTAAGTAGAGTGTGTGTGTGTGTGTGTGTGTGTGTGTGTGTGTGTGTGTGTGTGTGTGTGTGTGTGTGTGTGTGTGTGTGCTGCAGGTTTTAACCCACGCTGGGATTGCACTTTGAGCTTTCAGCTGCAGGTTCCAGAATTGGCCCTTGTGCGCTTTGTGGTGGAGGATCATGACCACAGGGGCAAAAATGACTTTGTGGGGCAGTTTGTTTTACCTTTTTATAGTCTTCGCACAGGTGGGTCACAGAAATGTATTCATCATGCCCAATAACGTAGTCTGTTCTGTATACAAAACCCGGTATTAAAAGATTTAAACTGTAATCCTATGGGGCAATCTTCCATAATAATGTAATAAGTAATAATGTTTAGGTGTTTTTGTTTTTTGTTACCGTTCTGCGCGTCTTTGCCTTTCTTCACCGTACTCTGTGTGTTGACTCTGTCCTCCAGGGTACCGGCACGTGCATTTGCTGAAAGCAGACGGCTCGAACCTTTCCCCGGCGACCCTCTTTATTCATGTTAAGGTGACGCGGAAAGGAAGCGCCATCAAAAACATCGCAAAGCACTTCGTTTAATGTCTGAAGCTTCGGAGCTCCTGATGAGACCTGTCCCTACGTTCTGGGACGTTCTGGGGCACCTCGGGGACGTCTCGGGGATGAAGCTGGATTTGGGAAGCAGACCGCCTGCCGAGTTTCCTCCAAAAGCAACGGACAGATGGGACGCAGGAATCCAGCACGCAGAGAGAAGTCTCCACGGTGTCTGTCCTTTAAAGGACTGGAACTCGGAGACAACGTGGCATCTCTGAAGGCCGGTTTAGAACCGAGCTGGCACGGAACGATGCCGCCGAACCATCACGGCTTCCGTAATGAGAAACTGTAATGTTCTGGAGATGCCAGACTGTTTATTAACACTTAATAATTATTAGAATTTAAATTTTTATAATTACCATGCGAAAGCGTTTGCTGATGATCACGGTTCGTGCCAATTTGAGTATTTTATAGTGCGTGTAAGCTTTTTTAAAAAAAAAGTATTTTTTAAGCATGCCCAGCGATGGATTGGTGTCCTGTCCTGGGTGTATCTGCCCAGCGCCCGAGACGTTCTCCCCTGGATGGGCATGGGGAACCCCGCCGCGACCCTAATAGAGGATAAAGCGGGAGATAATGAATGAATGATTTAATTAATTTTTTAAGCAAAATGTAAAGTTTAATTCTTTGTATAGAAAAAAATTATCTTATAGAAATCTTCAGGTATGTCATTAATTCAGCGCTGAATTGATTGTTAATGCAGTTTAACATGTTCTCTACATGGAACAGATGCACGCTCAATGCAGTTATTATTTACGATAATACTATTAAGGTGCGGCGGCACGGTGGCTTAGTGGGTGGCATGTTCTCCTCTCAGCGCTAGGGATTCCCGGTTCGAATCCCCACCTGGGTGGAGTTTCCATGTTCTCCCCGTGTCCACGTGGGTTTCCTCTGGGTTCTCCGGTTTCCTCCCACAGTCCAAAAAACATGGATCAAGTCAATTGAGTTCTCCAAATTGCCCCATATAGAGTGTGTCTGTGAGTGAGTGTGTGTCCAGTGATAGATTGGCGTCCTGTCCTGGGTGTATCTGCCCAGCGCCTGAGACGTTCTCCCCTGGATGGACATGGGGAACCCCCCCCGGTGACCCTAATATAGGATAATGCGAAAGATAATGAATGAATAAGTGCTATTAAGGTTGGGCAGCACGGTGGCTTAGTTGGAATGTTCTCCTCTCAGCTCTAGGGATTCCTGGTTCGAATCCCAATCTGGATGGCGTTTTCCATGTTCTCCCCGTGTTCTCTGGTTTCCTCCCACAGTCCAAAAACATGGATCAAGATCAATTGAATTCTCCAAATTGCCCCATATAGAGTGTGTCTGTGTGAGTGAGTGTGTGCCCAGTGATAGATTGGCGCCCTCTCCTGGGTCTATCTGCCCAGCGCCCGAGACGTTCTCCCCTGGATGGGCATGAGGAACCCCACCGCGACCCTAATAGAGGATAAAGTGGAAGATAATGGATGGATGTACTATTAGGGAGGCACGGTGGATTAGTGGTTAGCAGTTTCACTGGGGATCCAGGTTTGAATCTCGATCTGGGTGGAGTTTCTGTGTTCTCCTCTTTCTATGTCCTCATGGGTTTCCACCGGGTTCTCCGGTTTCCTCCCACAGTCCAAAAACAAGGCAAATTCCAGGCAAATTGAATGCTCTAAATTGCCCCATGTAGTGTGTGTTTGAATGTGCCCAGCCCATAATACTAGACTTTTGGTGCAGTTGTTTACATACCGGGCGGCACGATGTCTTAGTGGTTTAGCATGTTCTCCTCTCAGCTCTAGGGATTCCCGGTTCGAATCCCAATCTGGGTGGAGTTTCCATGTTCTCCCCGTGTCCGTGTGGGTTTCCTCCGGGTTCTCCGGTTTCCTCCCACAGTCCAAAAACATGGATCAAGGTCAATTGAGTTCTTCAAATTGCCCCATATAGAGTGTGTCTGTGTGAGTGAGTGTGTGCCCAGCGATAGATTGGCGCCCTGTCCTGAGTCTATCTGCCCAGCGCCCGTAACGTTCTCCCCTGGATGGGCATGGGGAACCCCCCCACGACCCTAATAGAGGATAAAGTGGAAGATAATGGATGGATGGATGTTTACATAAGGCCAAATCTTTTTCTCGTCTGTGTCTGACCTTTAAATCACACTGACAACAGAAACAACCCAAACACAACGTTTCCTTTTCTACTTAATTACTAAATCGTGCAAACTGCAGATTAGAGCAGAACCTGCCATTCATTTTTAGCATTGTGATCATGCTTTCTTCATTTTTGACATAGCTTGGATCATCTCTGCTTTCTTTTTTAAAACACAGAGCTCTTTACAGACGTTTTTGGAAGTTCTCAAGCCAAATAAGTTGTTTACCATGTACCAGGTCCATGTCTCTACCAAGAAATGTCTTAATCTTTGGTTTTGTTGCTCGGCAAATGTAATAATATGTTTCTACGAGAGGTCAAGAGGTCAAGAGGTCTTGAGACCGCAACCTAACCAAGTAACAAGAAACAAGGAATTCATTTTATTACACACCAGTCCACTTCCCGCCTGGCTTGTGATTTCCTGTAAATGTTGTAAATGTTAATTTTACATGTAATTGGTTGCTTCATGGCGGCACGGTGGCTTAGTGGTTTAGCATGTTCTCCTCTCAGCTCTAGGGATTCCCGGTTCGGATCCCCATCTGGGTGGAGTTTCCATGTTCTCCCCGTGTCCGCGTGGGTTTTCTCCGGGTTCTCCGGTCTCCTCCCACAATCCAAAAACATGGATCAAGTCAATTGAATTCTCAAAATTGCCCCATATAGAGTGTGTCTGTGTGAGTGAGTGAGTGAGTGTGTGCCCAGCGATGGATTGGCGCCCTGTCCTGGGTGTATCTGCCCAGCGCCTGAGATGTTCTCCCCTGGATGGGCAT